>SZWC01006744.1:89769-102522 GCA_023375785.1 Penium margaritaceum | reverse complement strand
CACCGGCCGGCCAGCCACCAGGCGCCGATCGCGGCCTCAGCCCGATCGGCGGCTGAGAGGCCACGAGGGCCTCGAGGGCGAGGCCTCGTGGCCTCGTGCCCTCGCCCCCCCTCGCCCTCCTTGCAAACGAGCAAGAGAGGACGAGGGATAGGGGGAGCTAGGATGAGGTGAAATTCGCTGGCGCGAAATCGCGAGCGTGCCTCGCACGCGACGATCTCGCGCCAGAACGACAAAACATGAATCGAAGGTCGTTTACGACGAACTTTGACATAAAACGAACAAAATAACTCGTGCAAACACACGAGTTCGAGGTAAAAACCCCCGGTTTGGGTCCCAAAACCAGGGGTTTGGTTAAAAACGGAAATGGGCCTCCGGAGACTCGAAATATTTGAGTCTCCCTGCTCTGGGTCGTTGATGACGATTGGCCCTCAGTCTTGCGAAGGGGGTAAACCCCTGACGCGGACTGAGAACGCCATTCTGCGAACTCCGACCACGACTTCATAGCAGGAGCTGGAGACTCAGCCATTACAGATTTGCATAATGTTCGGAGAAGTTGTTTGAGCATTTGATTGGTCCGCTCGGTTTGGCCGTCGGTTTGAGGATGGAACGTAGTTGATAGCTGGATTTGGCTGCCGTAGCGAGTCATCAGTTCCTGCCAAAAACGACTAGTGATTCAATCTTCCCTTTCAATCGTGATGGTTCGCGATACGTTGTGTAGACGCACGATGTTATCTAGAAACATCCATGCTGTTCCTTCAGCGGTGACGGTGGTTGTTGTTAGGATAAAATGAGACATTTTAGAAAAGCTGTCGACAACCACAAGGATTGCGTCATATTCCTTAGGTGTGGCTGGTAATCCGGTGACAAAGTCCATGGAGATATTAGCTCACGGTTCTGTCAGAATAAGGAGCGGCTGCAGAAGTTTGAGAGGCTGTGTGCAACGGGATTTTTGTCGCTGACACTTATCGAAGGGTATGGAGAAGATGGCCACGTCGGTTTGCATCTTGTCCCACGAGTTTTTTTTTGCCAGCTTCTTCAGCATCTTTTCCTCACTAAAGTGTCCACCTGGACTAGTGTCATGGCATTTTTCGAGCAACATGTAGCGGAGTTCGGCGTTCGAGGGAACGGCCACTTGTCGAGTGAATCGTCGCCGCCAATAGGGTGCGTCATACCAAAAATTTACTTTGTCGTATCCACCATGCTGGTCATAGCCTCGTGTGAACAGCCGCTTGAGATACGGATCTTGGTGTAGCTGTAGCGTCGCTGCCTCAGCCATTGGATTTGGCCGGCGGCTGAGTGCATCTACTGGGTTAATTTCGCCTGGACGGTACTCAATATCGTAGTTGAACCCAGACTTAAGGAACTCCATCCATCGGGTTTGACGTCGACTGAGGTTCAACTGCATCTTCAAGTATTTCAACGCATGATGGACGGTGCGTACGATGCATCGGCAACACTCTAGATAACACCGCCATGTCTTAAATGCATGCATGACAGCCAAGATTTCTTTCTTGTGAACGGCGTAGTTTTGTTCTGGTCCCCGTAGTTTTTGAGATATACATGCGACTGGTTGCTTGCCGTTGCCATCATCTTGCAAGAGGATTGCGCCGATAGTTATTCTGAGGCATCCGTAGCCATGACGTAGTCGACCATTGTATTGGTTAATCGTAGGGCTGGCGTCGAGGTCAGAGCGTTCCGCGAAGCGGTAAATGCTTCTTATTCGTTCTCTCCCCACCGCCACTCATTTTCTTTTTGAGTGAGGTCAGAGAGAGGCACTGACACTCAGGCGTAATCCCGTACGAAGCGCAGGTAGTAAATGTAGAAGCTGAGGAAAACTTGAATGTCTCACACATTGGTCGGCGTTGGCCAATCAGCGACTGCTGCCACTTTTTTTTATCCATAGTGATCCGTTCGCCGTTGTTAACGTGACCCAAAAACTCAATCGAACAATGACCAAAGTCACACTTTGAGTGTTTTCTGAAAAAAATGTATCTTTCTAAAACTTCAAGATCTTTTTAAAGATGTCCATCGTGCTCCTCCGTGGTGCGGTTGTACACCAGAACGTCATCGAGGTACACCACGACAAAGTCGTCAAGGTACGGACAAGAGTGTTATTCATCACTGCCATGAATGTCGCGGGGGCATTTGTAAGTCCGAACGGCATTACCAGGAACTCAAAATGCCCTTAGTAAGTTCAGAATGTCGTTTTCTCGATGTCAGCATCCGCCACACGAATCTGGTTATAACCGCTGT
The DNA here is from genome assembly GCA_023375785.1 of Penium margaritaceum. Taxonomy (NCBI): domain Eukaryota; kingdom Viridiplantae; phylum Streptophyta; class Zygnematophyceae; order Desmidiales; family Peniaceae; genus Penium; species Penium margaritaceum. The sequence continues at coordinate 100,269 of SZWC01006744.1, read as the reverse complement.
TTTAGTAATGTTCGTCAGCTCGGGGGAGAGGGTAGCGGTTCTTCATGGTAGTGTTGTTCAACGCCCAATAGTCTACGCACATCTGCATTTTACTTGTTTTCTTTTTTACAAACAATACGGATGCGACGTATGGTGATGTGGAAGGGCGGATGAACCCCTGAACGAGCATGTCATCGAGTTGCTTTCTAAACTTAGTCACCTCGTGATCACTCATCCTATAGGCCCCTCGAACTCTGGGTCGGCTGCCCGGCTTCAGCTCGATGCGATGGTCGATATCCCGTTGAGGTGGTAGGTCTTTTGGAAGTTCGTCAGGGAAGACGCTCGCAAGCTCTTGAATGAATAGTGCGAAATCTTCGGGTACCATCACAAACATCGTTAATGCGGATGAGGCTGATAAGGATGACGAGTCAGCTCTTGTCACTTCTGATTCCTCCTTTGGCCTGAGATGTATGAGCCACGCACAAGCTCCCTGTGGTATACAGTACTTGGCCATGTTGAGTGGTATTGGTTGTACGGGTTGTCAAATTTTGGCTTCCATGGCTTGTTCTGCAACTTCTGCATCTGTTGTGTCAGCTGTCATCTTCTTCCCTACACACAGAAGTTGTGGCTTGGCATCGTCAATTTCCACGTAGACGTCATCACTATTCTTGTCGATCTGCGGATTGTGTTGGTACGGGAAGTCTCGTCCAAGAATGATTTTGTGATCACTTATTGGTAAAGACCTCAAGATAGTTACATCCCGTAGATCTCCCAACTGTAGTCGTAGGAGTTCTCAGAGTCTCCATGTTTGTAATCTCCGGTCAATGGTTTTTCATTCAAACACCCCTGGTTCAATCTGCAAACACAGCTTGCAAACCATGTTGCTCCTTAAGGAACTGTGAGAAACTCCTTCATCCAGTATTGCTGGTACCGTTCTACGAGTCTTACATCCTCAAGGTGGGACATTAAGCAGTATCGCCAGTTGGTCGTCCTCGTATCCCTCATCAAACTTTGCGATCTCAAAAACCCTCTACGACGTTTTAGGCTGTTTGGATGGGCGATCGTTCAACGCAGAGTGCTCCATGTAGACAAGAGTTGTGCCTTTAACTCATGGCCTTTGCTGTTTTTTGACTCATTTTTCTTCGACTTCTCCCCCTTTTTGGCCTGCTGCTTGCTTTGAATATTGCGAGCAATGTGCCTGACTTTTCCTCAATTGAATTAGGTGCGCGTATCGCTCTGGTCGACGGCGTCCACTTCTATCCGAGTCTAGGAGTCCTCCTATTGGCGTTTTACGTTTCCAAAATAAATGTGGTTAGGAGGTCGTTACCCGTAGGACTCCTGGATCTGAGTGTTGTAGTCGAAGCTATTGATCCTTCCTGTTGTGGCGATCATCCGTGGAAAATCATTTTGGATGCCGAAGATGGCAATTGCTCGTCGGATGTCTCACTTGAGGTCGGTGTTGTAGTGGAAATAGAGTTTGTCGGAGGTGATGTATGTACCAGAGATGATCTTGCCGAATCTCCGCGTATACTATGCCATGGTGGACTGCTGACGGAGATGTTAGAGCTTGTACCGGACGTTAGATTTCTCGTTCTGTCATCCGAATCGTGCAAGCATCACGCGCAAGAAATTGTTCCAATCGGTTGGTGGCGTCAGCGCATCTTGCCATTGTGGGTTGATCTGCTCCAAGGGTAGAACGCATGCGGTCGGCAACATGAGACGGGCGCCGTTGGCCGTTGATGATGCCCCACTGGCCTCTTGCTGCCGTTGGATGGCTTTGAGGTCAGACCACCAAGTTAGCACCGTGCCACGCAAAAATCGGGTCGCGAGGTCAATTGTTCTTTGTTTGTTGTTGACCCCAACAGCGGTGAATTACACTTCCAGAATTTTCAGCCACATCCAAACCATTAGTCCTTGAATATTTGCAGGATCAAATGGTTCTAGTGGGGCCGGACGAATTTTCGATTCACCCGAGAGTTGGGTATTTCTCTCAACAAGCGCCGCTCCTCGTGCACTTGCATTACAAAGAGCCTCCATCGCGACATCGAGTTGTTGGAGAAAATGGCTGTTGGTCCCCTTGAGCGCGCAGATACGGTTCGCAAGTACCTCGTTGATCTGCGCCTGTCGTCTGGTACCACCTGTCGTTCCTTTCATTGTTCAGGCTGTCGGTAGGGAGGACTTGTTTACTGCCATTGGATCCGTGACCAAATTGGTTGTCGGAGCTGTAGGGGCTGATCTAGCTGCCGCATAGCCTGCCACGCCAGCATTCGCTACCACTTCAAGATTTGCGTGCTTAGGCACATTCTTTTCATCCATTACCAAAGTCGTCGTTGAATACCTGCTGCTAGTTGTCGATTGCGCTCGCTTGCCTCACATTGTATTCGTGATGTCTGTAAAGTCTTGACGTGCCAGATGCACTGATGGCTTGTGTGAGGTAGTCCTCTAGATGGGTAAAGCAGTTGGATGCCTCTCTAGCAAAACAACGCTCTAATAGCAAGTGTTATGCCAAACGGAGCCTAGATGGTGGACCGGTAGAAATTGAGGCAGAACACAATTTGGAATTTGGGACATTTTTACAATGTATAATTAGCAGTAAGTGTATTTCAATGAAAGCTGTCAAAATGACTGAACATATACGTACAAGTGTCGAGTGACAAATGAGGCACAGTCAGGGTCGTTGCGTCGATTGTCGAGCAACACGTGTGGGGTCGTGTCATGAGTGGTTGGATTCGAGAAGCTCTGGCGAGCAATCAGGGTGCTTCAAGGATCGACGGCAAAGATGGGAGATGCATCTGTATAAATCGCGATATGTCTTCATGCGTCAAGAAGTTGACCGAAAGGTCGAGACACTTCTTTCGTGGATTCGCAAGAGTGGTCAAACTTGTCAGAAAGTCCGGGAAGGTTCAAGAGAGGGCGAGGACATTTGGCCGAATCGCTCTATGGAGTGGTGGTGAATATCGGGGTCTCAATGAGCGGTGGGCTGTTTGTGTAATAAAAAAGTGCCCACTCAAAAAGATTAAGGACTCGTGTACGTCTGATACGTAACATAATAGGAGAAGAAGACTAGTACGCCCACTTTTTGTCAAGGGGGGTCCTCGTTCTCCCCATTCATTTCAATTGGTCTGCACTCTGCCCAAAGTTAAGAAAAGAAGCACCCATGATCCACTTTTTTCAACTTGACTCCGATACCTACTTTTCATGTGGGCCAGAGGCATGACTGAACATTGCGATAATAACAGAACAGACACCAGGTGGAAGAATTATGTCATGGAAAAAGTGCAGCAGCAATCCAGCTATGTGGCATCCCACAGTGTCAAATTTTACCCTAGCAGCGGAGGACCACTAATAGGCGCCAATGACATAGTTCATTATCCATAGAATTGCTAACAAGTCTGTGCTGACTGGACGATCTAGCACCATTGATGCCTTGGTGTTTTATACCCGGATCCACGATTTGTAAACCAATCATAGTTCACCGAATATGTCTCTTCTCTACGGTCACTTGCGAACCATGCACAATGTAACATACAATTGTCGTTTAAGTTTGACTCCCATTTGGAAGTGGTTTGCATGATGAATTTGGGTCACGCAGATGCACCCGTTGAAGTTTCAAACTGGTACAATGTACCGGCTTGCAATGTCGTCTGGCATATTCACAAGTACATAAATGCATATTGCGTTGAGTAGAACTTCGTTCATCTAGCGACAACTTGTCATGTGGCGTCTATCCGGTTTCCATGGCTGGACGCCATGTCAACCGAGGGGTGGAAGAACGGCGTTGAACATCGTGAGTGGGGTGCTCCATGGTACAGAGACCCTTTCATCACCCACCGGGCATGGGTCGCACTTAAGGAACAATGTGATCATAACGTGACTTGTACCAGGAGGTCCAGCGTCCGCCATCCGCCCGAGGCCACATCCCCAGTGACACCTGAAGAGATGGTATGCCTCTTGGGGTGGCCATTGCCCACTCCAAGACCATCAAACTGCCAACTCCTATGGCAGCCATGGATCTCGTCCGAGCCACACTGTCCATGCGGATGTAACGGTACCCAATGCACGTAAAGTTATCGTGCTCCCGAAGGACGGTACAGGCGTGGCTCACGTTTTTGTACATCATACCAACCATGAGTCACACTCTGCATGGACATGACAAGGTTTCCCCCAGTGAGGTTCATAACGGTAGCATGAACAGTGAGGTCGTGACATGGGCAAATGTTGACAGGGCACTCCGCTGGGATGAAGTTGGGGCATGGGGAGGCCAACGTACCATGACCTGCATGGAGGCTCTAACTCCCCAGAAAGAAATGGAGGCATGGGCTAAGATAAAGGCTTGTTGGGACTTGTTCGTTGCAACCAAGGACTTGCCCACTTGGAAGAACAACCCATGCGAACCTGAGACTATGTGCTGGATACTTGACGTTTGCATCTCCACTCCTCGTCCATCAAACAACTCGGGGAAGTGGGAGCCTTGGGCTTGAAACCCTAGGTCACTATCTCTTTTGGTGGACAATTCATTCATGTTTGTGAAATCTCTGAATGAAGTTACCCATTTGTACTTGTGTACTCCATTTTGCAGTGCCAACATTATGCCTCGAATGCACACTCTTTTGGCAATGGTCTGGTGATGGCATGAGCCAAAACTACAGTGTTGGCGTTCAACTATACACGGCTTCATCATCCTATCCTGTACTGCATTGTTACATCAATATTGGTGGATAATTCAGTCATTATTTTCACCTTTGTTTATCAAGTTACCCGTGGTCTGGAGATAGCACACACACGTAACGTAGTGTTGGCAGTCTTGTGCACTTAGAAACATTGTACATCCTGACTTATTGTAGCTATTGCTCTTACCGAATTTTTTGCTATGTGAAAGTAATGATTCCTAATGTCTACCTATGACAATTACCACCAATGATCTGTTCTTCATTCAGCTAAATGCACACCATTCATGGAAAAGACATTACTAAAACATTAGCCTCTTATTCAAAACAACAGGGGAGTCAAGTACCCGTGGCTAATCAACATCTGCACGCACATAAGTAGGCCATGCACATAGCAAATGATCTCGCATGCCACACACTCAGAATCTCTAGAGAGGTCACACAAAACATAAAAAAAATCCTCCCCAAAGGGTGATGGACAATGGCCACTACAGGGACTGGCCACTTGTGATCTGGCCACTGTATCCTCGTACTGTGCAAACTAAGTGTGTGTAGTTGCAGTGTTGTCTCCAGCACTGTGTTGCCATTGGTAGCATGTGGTGCCACTAGCTACTTGACATGTTGCCTCCACACCACCTTGTGCTTCTTCCTCTCCATCATTGAACCATCGATGAAGGTCATTGATACAACCTGCAAGGGCATACAAACAACAGTTGTAGGAAAGCAAGAAGACGAGACAGGAAAAATGTGAACACGCATGGCCATAAGAACATGAAAAGGGCTTACCATGGCACACAACAGAGGACAATCAACCATGATGACAAAGCTTGGGCTGTGCATTGTCCTTGTTAGACATGTCAAAGGAAGACTCCCACTCTTCCTCCTCACTCCCACCCAAAGACTGCCACTCCTCTTCCAACTGCGTGTCAGTGTAGTCCTCAGACTCTGAGCTTTCCCACAATGATGAATCAGATGAGTCATCCAAATCCTCTGGATTGTCAACCTGCAATGTCATGATGATCAATGCGTTTGCACCTTCTGCTTCACCACTGCCTCTACCACTGCCTGCACCACCTATCCCTCCACTAGCACCACTGCCTACACCTCATGTCCCTCTGCATGCACCACTGCCTGCACCGTCAGAGCCCCCACAACGTCTTGCCCAGCGTGCAGCACTGTTGGCTGTACCGCCTCCAATACCGCATGCCACACCACTTTTGCACTACCTGCAGCACTCTCCGCCAGGCCCTCTGTCCCACCGCCAGCAGCACCGCCTGCCCCACTACCATAAGCACCGCCTGCCACCCCCTCTGTCACGCCGCCAGCAGCATCACTCCCTGCACCACCACGTAATGCTTATGCAACAACACTTGCATCAAGCTCAACTGCCGGTGGCTCCCGGCTCTCAAGAGTTAACAATTGCCAAGAAGACCGGCGTATCACATTGACAGAAAGAACAAGGACACCGATGCAGCGTACTTGGACGGAGTAACAAATCCAAGCCAGTCAAGAGCAACACCATGGTAAATTCCACAAGTGCAATCCACCCGCTGCCTGGGGACAAAACGGCCTTGCACAGGAGCCACCATTCAACCGCATCGGACACTGTTCTCCCCACTCTAGAGAGCGAAGAGTAATGCACTCTTCAACTTGGAGGTGTACACCACAGCAAGCCTCTTCGAATTCGTTGAACACAAAGCTGTTCATGTAGCCTTTGGACACGTGGGGCTCTTGCTCCTCGTCCGAGTTGCCGACGGTCGTTGTCAGGGCAACCTAAAATCGGAAAAAGGGTGGATCCATTACACCCCCTGTGGGTATAGAATGCAGTACGATGCAAGATATAACACATCGTACTCACCCAATGGTCACCTTCATGAACGTCACACCCACTTACCGGAGTTGAGAATGAGCACAAGTGCCATGGCGAGCGGGATCACCACAGGGGAGGGCGGTTCCTAAAAGACCCGACATGTTTGCCATGGCGTGCAAGTTGCATGAACAGTGCACCAAGGTGAAATTCAAACTAGTGCATGACATGCAACATCATGTCCCTTGCTGCTCCTAACAGTCACCATCATTGGAATCATCAAAACATGGGTCCGGTTTTTCGGCTCTGGGAGCACACACCCAGTATGTGTCGACGTGGGTCGCGTGTGGTATTCGGCACCGTCGTTGGTGGATGCATGGGGCCGGAACTCTGGATGTGACATTATACACCCAATGTATGCCAACGTGGTACGCATGTGGCAATTGATATGGTTGTCCCACATAAGATTCAGAACTTATATGTAATTCACAAGTCACCAATTAATGGTCATGCACGTTCACGGTTCAAATTGCAGGAGGAATTGTCGACATTGTGACGTGGTTTTAGAAAGATGACGACGACTNCCCCCCCCCCCCCCCCCCCCCCTATTTTGCATGGGTAGTCGATGACACTAATGAAGCAAACTTGGTTCGATGTCACGAATTTACATTGACGACAAGTAAACAGTTGCAATCACGGTGCAATTTTATCGTCATGTTCACCTTAACATAGCGCATGACTCCCACGGAAACAAAACACAGAACGAAATCATTGAATCTCAAAACATTGTGACCATTATATCCACCTTTGACAGAACATGAATAGATTACAGCGAATGTAGTCATGTTTCCTCAAGATTGGGTACCGCATTCACGGTTAGTTACTATTCATACTTTGTGGAAAATGTGGTTAGTCGTTAAAAGGAGTGTGTAATCCTTTCATCTTCAGAACACAGTGGGTATTCAGGTAGCACGAAGCTCAGAATGTGGATGAAAGGGAATCATTACAAAATCCATCGCGTCACTCCTCTTCTACTCTTGGATTGGTGCTAGGTTCCTGTTCCAACATGGAAATGCCATGTGGAACGATTAGGCTTAGGATTGTTACTTTACGTCCATGCCCTATGATGACCTTGTCCATTTGTGGCTCGGTTCGTCTCAGCCAAAGTAGTTGAGGCGATCAATTGCCCACCCTCCTTGGACTAGACTTTCTGAGGGCCTACGTTTTGGGTTCAGAAGCTAGTCGCAAGATAGCCCACGACTATTACATTGGCATCAGAGACAGAGCTTCCACGAAAAGAATGTGGGTACCAGAAACACTCAGGCGTCGGATATCGACATCGATGGATGGCGTCAACCGACGATCCAGTTTACACGAAAGAATAAAGGATAAATGTTTGGACAGCTTGTCCAAACACCACCCAATTGGTGGAGAGAGTACCATGACGAGGCGAGAACTCGAGAGAAGATCAGTGACGAGCCGATAGCTCGAGCAAAAAAAAATGATGGAAGAGGCGGGGGGGGGGGGGGGGGGGGGGGGGGGTCACAAAACGCCGCCCGACCGGTGACGTTGGAGCTGCAATAGAGCTCGTCTGAGAGTTCGTTGGCAAGTCGAGAGCCGGGCCGAGATGGGAAGGGAGGGGAGTGTCTCTCCGCTATCCACCCTGCCCCCTCGTCAGGGTACCATCACGGAGGAGAGGGGCAAACCTCCTGCTCACCAACATCGTTGAGAGGGAAGGAGAGGGGCCAGCCCCCTCCTCTCCTTCTCGTTCGTTCATGGTGTCGAACGTGCCAAGGTGGAGGAGAGGGACAACACCCCCGCTCCCCCTCATCCAAGGCACCGATAGCACCGAGGGGGAGGGGTAGGACGATTCCCACATCCCCCCCCTCTCCCATGGAACCAACGGCGCCGAGGAGGAGGAGAGGGGCAAGTCCCCCCTCTCCCCCTCGCATATTGTGCCGACGGCGCCAAGGGGGAGGAGTAGTACGATCCCCCCCTACCTCTCCCCCTCATCCATAGCACCAACTGCGTCAACGGGAGGAGAGGGGCAAGTCTCCCCTCTCCCCCTCGCCCATTGCGCCGACGGCGCCAAGGAGGAGTGGTGCGATCCCCCCTCCCTCTCCCCCTCGTCTACGGCACCAACGGTACCGAGGGGGAGGAGAGGGACGAGCCCGTCCCCTCTCCCCCTTGTTCGTGCACCGACGGAGCCAAGGGGGAGGAGAGGGACGAGTCCCCTCTCCCTCTCCCACTCGGCCACGTCGCCGACGGCACAAAGACGCCAAAGGGGGGAGAGGGGGTGATCCCCCTACCCCCTCTAACAAGGGCTGACTGTCCAAGGGGGAGGAGAGAGGGGCCAATCTCCTCTCTCTCCCCTTAGGAAGAGGGAGGAGAGGAGATGATCTCCCCTCTCCTCCCCCCCCTCCCCCCGTTCCCCCCTCACGTGGACTAATGGCCCAAGGGGGGAAGAGGGGAGGCGTCCCTATCTTCATCCTCCCCTCGTGAGGGTCGAAAACCCAAGGGGAAAATGATGGGGGGAGCTCCCCCTCCCTCCCCTCACATGGGTCGCATAGTTGTCCTCGGTGTTCGATGGAGGGTTCCTCCATTGGCATCGGGACATGGATCCATATCGATGTAACATTGATGCGGATGTGAACCCAGCGCGCACTCCAGTCTGACCGAGAGACCCAACGGCCCCTCAGACACCAGTGGACCCCTGAATTACCGAAAAATCCCAACGACGACCAGTTCGACTCTCAGCCATTTTTTTGGAAAACATTTTTTTTCCATATCTTCATACAACTGTATGGTTCTCAAAATGTGTACTTGCCATGTCGCATAGTAGGCCTGAATCAGCCTACTCGGCGTGCCATGTGGCATCTCCACATGGCAAATCACATCAACATCCATGTTGTCCAGAGGCTAGGAGATATGCTACGTCCCAATCACCACGGTGCATTTTTCCAACCTGGCAACACGTCAACATACATTCTGATTTCATAGCTACATGCATTACCTTGTGACAATTCAATATCCTCCTCCTAGGATATCGTAGCCCTGGGATGCACTGCAAGATTGACGGTTTTGATCCATTTGATCAAAACCGTCGATGTAAGGGTCATGTCAAACCGACCCCCTTGTCGATTCGACCTAACCTATGTCGCCGTCGTGGCAACGGTCGGTTCAAATGGAGAGCGCAACAAAGAGGAGGCAGTCACACGCCTCCTCTCTTGTCGATGTCGGCCTCAACAGTTAGCCATCGCCGGCCAACTGTTGAGGCCGTCCAGCATGGGCTCTCAGGCAGGGAGATCCGCCAATGTCTCTGCAGCATCAAGCCAGTTGGATGCGGCCAGGTGGAACCCACCAAAGAAGAAACCACTCAGTGGTCATTTTCTCACCAAAAAGCTCAGCAAGCATACTGAGCCGTGTCCCACAGAAGCCAAGAATCCAGGCTGGCATTGCGGCTCATGTGGGAAGAAAGGTAGTGGGACATGTGACCGCATCCGCGGTCACTTTGCAGGCAACAACCCCAACGTCGGCAAGTGCCCGCATCCCCCGCCCCTGTGCCGAGATGTCCTCAGTTTGGAGCGCTGCCCGCCCCCTGCTGGCTGGCAGCCGGTCAACGTCAGCTTGTACAAGGGAGAGGGGAGGGAGTGGGGCACAAAGGACAAGGCGGTGCAGTGGATCAAACTCTGGGGGAAGCAACAGCAGGCGGAGCAAGCAGCGGTGGGTGGCTTGACTCTGGAGCCAGACAGTGACGAAGAAGCAGCGAATGGTCAGCAACAGCAGAGGCAGCCGGCAACAAAAAGGCTAGAGGGTGAGGTTCCCTTGTTTGACATCAACAAAGCGGCCTCCTTCCGGCAGACAACCATGGTACAGCACTCCGACCGGTCGAACAATGAACGCTGCCAGCTGAGCATTGTCAAGACGATGGCCATTGCTGCCCAGCCCATCTCGTTTTGCCATGAGGCCGTGCTCATGGAGGTTGTGAAAACTGAAAAGAAGACCACCACTGCTTTTCGGCTGCCTGCTAGGTCCACCGTAGTGGAT
>SZWC01006744.1:37048-85883 GCA_023375785.1 Penium margaritaceum | reverse complement strand
CTTTGTACTGGGCAGGTTGGAGACCCGTTGGTCTAGGGACATGTCCTCTCCCTTGTATGCTGCAACTCGCCGGCTCCACCCGGAGCATTCTGGCAATGACCTCTCTAAGGACAGCAACACCTTAGCGGCTTGGCAGCTGGTGGTTGAGGCCTTGGTTCCGGATGAAAAGCAGGACCAGGTGATGCAGGAAATAGGGGCTTTCTAGAAGGCGCAGACGATGGTGGTGAGTGACCCTATGGTCACTCCTCGGAGGAATGCAAAGGCGATCACTGCAGTTTCCAAGGTGTAGTGTGGTACAATGTCTATGGTGTAGTGTGCCACCTACCTGTGCTGATGTATCTTGCACGGAAGGTGTTGTCACAGCCATGCTCATCATCTGAATACAAACGTGTCTTTTCCATGCACGAGCTCATGTACACCGCCAGGCGCAACAGGCTGAAAGTGGAGATACTGGAGCTACTGGTAGGGTGCAACGTGCGACTGCGGAAGCAGTATGGGTGCATTGGGAGAAAGGCAGCAGGGGGGCTTGCGGCAGCAGCAGCAGCAGAAGAAAAAGCAACAACAGAGGTAGAAGAAGGAGAAGCAGATGGAAGTGAGGATGATGGTGACATCATGGACGAAGAGGGGATTCTCAGTGAGCCGGAGGAAGACATGGAGAGTGATGATGAGGAGGGCGAAGATGAGGAGGAAGAGACACCAGAGGTAGAAGATGATGTTGTGGAAGTGATGGCGTCGGTTTGTGTCATGACTGACATGCCAGGACTTCCACATGCACGGCCTGTCCGTGTCCGTGAACAAGAGAAGCCAGCAGCCAGGAATGCTCCTGGGGAACAGAGGATGGGCAATGAGGAGGACCAGGGTGAGGGAGAGGATAACCTGGATGAGGGTGCTGAAAGTGAGCAAGGTGAGGGAGGAGAGACGGAGGCTAATGCAGCAGACAAGGGATATGAGAGAGCAGGAGAAAGGGGTGAAGGTGGACATGAAGGAGAGGAGGGTCAGGAGGGTGATACAGCTGCCAGTGTAGCTGGTGAAACACCAGGATCAGGTGCAGATGTGATGGATGTTGCAGCATCACCAACACGCAGAGGGGCATCCACTGGAGCATCCTGGGTTGGCCCTGCCAGTACTGCTGCAGGAAGAGGAAAAGCACCAACCGCAGCAGCGAAAGCAGCAACAATCAAACGCTCCGCAGCAGCAGCAATTGCTGCAGCAAGCAAGGCTGCAAAGCGCAAGCAGGCTACAAAGAAGTAGATGTTGTAGCAGCAACTGCAAATTGACAATGATGTTTTCAAACGCCAATTAATACATTGTCTTCATTTTCCCTCCCTGCTCCCTTCCACTATACTGATGGAATATTTGGCCCTCTCTGTTGTGTCTAATGTAGTACAAGCTAAGTACAAAATGTTGGTTATTCATGGTTATTGATAATGGTGGCTGTGCAATGCAATGCAAGCAACAACAGTTCACTGATAATGGTGCAATGCTATGCAAGCTGTCTTAAGGTGTGTTCTGTGTAAAGGCAGGCTGCATTTTGAATTATGAATAAGGGAGGACAGAATTGGCATGCTTAAAGTGACAGAAAATAACATGAAAGCATAGGAAAACAGGTGGAACACATAGGCTGAAACTGTTTTCAGTGAAAGGGTGCCTTTTTGGTGTTCTTGACAACTGCTTTCTAGGCTTTGGTGGCCACTTTAGGCTCTTACATGTGCAGTCACATCAATGTCCCTGGAGACAGGTCCATCGATGTATCAATGGGCATCGATGGGCGTCGATGTCCCATGGCCCAAGGTCAACACTGATGGGCCCACGGTCCAAGAAGGAAGGAGGGAAGGAAGTTTCCTCCCTCTTCTCCTCTTTGGCGGTGGGATGGCCTCGTAGACAACACATACAAGGTATATAAAGGTGTGACACTTGCTAGAACGTGCGCAAGAAGTGCAGTTGATTATTGGTCTTGCTTACAGTGGAGAGTTGTTAGTTTGATCTTGAATCAGACGTTCCTATTTTGGTCTCAAAAACACTCTCTGTTTTTTAACCTGGTTGGTTCCACACAAACCGGAGGGCAGGTCCTTTGGTTGGTATCTGGTTTGGACGCCGTAGAAACCAGTTTGAAGCTCAGACTGAGCTCCAGAATTGTTTTTAAAAATCTCGTGGTGCCACGAGCACTAGAAGCGAGGATGATTTCCTATATAAATCCCGGAATTTGACCGTGTCAATCATGGATTTTCCACCGTGACGTGGTAAGAAGCTCTGATTGAGCTCTAGAATAATTCTGATTTTTTGAAGTATTCTAAGAATCCATTTCCTTGTAGATGAAAAAGAAAGGAGAATGGATCATTTCCCAACACACCATGAGGTGTCATTTTCAAATGAACAAGTTGTTCCTTGCAATGGAACTGGCATTTGGAATGCAACATATAGAAGTATCTTCACTGCGAGAAGTTAAGCATCGATTGTGTGTAGCTGTTTCTTTTTTTTTTCAACATCAAATTTTGGGATTTTTCATGGAAAAAAAGACCCAAAACGGGTGACCGCTAAAATGACTCAATGCGGATTGTTCAAAAGGAAATGACCGCTGTGGCATACACCGGGTTAGAAAATGACAACGGTGATGCAAATCGAGAGAAATTCTTGGTTGAAATGAATAAGGATACCAAACGTGCTATGACCACTCAACAACTTATCTACTTATCACAACAATGCGAAGATTTCAAGCTACACAAAAGGAGCGCCGATTGCATGTTTGTACGGGCATTGGTTACGTCATCAACGGAGCTTCCGATTGCACTAATGGTAATAGCACACATGCTGGTTGCAGAATTCTTGTTGGTGTTGAACATGGACAAAGTGCTAGTTGCACTTTAATAACGGATGTCAAATGTATTCGTGATGCTAGTGCCGATTGCACTGCTCATGGTCAACAGAGGTATGACCAAAACAAAGGCCAGTTGCAAGTCCATGTGGTTGCCGATTGCATCAAGGATACAAGGCAAGTCATTTGTGATTGGATTTCAAAAAGAGGAGAGTGTGACTACCGATCACACTCAACACACATGCGATGGTGAAAATCCCTACACAAGGGTCGAGCGCCCAAAATTGACAAGTGCCGGTTGCACTGGGAGTATGACCAATATGGGAGATGCCACTGTAGCATTCATGAAAGCGCCAATACACAATTACCATGAGCGTTGAATGTATGGACGATGAGTGTGTCATTGAAATTGCTTGCACGACTGTCGAATGCACAGTCTTCATAAACGCCAATTGCACGACTGACAAAAGCTTGGGGTTGCACTTTTGTCATGGATGCCTAATGCACCACTGATGTGAGTGCCGAACACACTATGGCCATGAGTTCTGATTGGACAAGCTATGCTAGTTTTGATGGTACAACACATGTTATAAGATGTCGATTGCAACGATAACATGGGTGCCAATCGCACCCCGTTGTATCAACTAGCAAGAACTAGCCAATTTGTTGTCTCGTCAGGCTAGCTTGCAATAGACCACCAAACAAAAGCATACGATCTATATGCAGAGTGGTTCTATGGGTAGTATTGTCAAGTGTGTTATCTGAAGCACCGGAAACAAGTCATTTGATATTTGTAAGGTATCTCAAAAAAGTCAAGGATGGTCATACTATCAAATTCTTCAAATGGAGAGCCGACTGGCATGGCTAGAAACAATCAGAGACGGTTTTGGTGATCATATTTATGCCCGAATGTCATATATAAAACACAACGATCTCAGTTGTCACCAACAGTGACGACATTGGAAGTTAAAAGCTTCGCTCTGTCGATAGCAGTATGACAAGGTGCTTCCAAAAGAAGTACAAACTAAAATTCAACGGATAAATCACATGTGTGACAAAGACGATTTCCTCAAATATGGACCATGCTAAAGGTAGACGAACTCCTCTGTATCCATAGACGGAACGTGCTAAACACCCCAGCCGGTTGAGCAGTAGTTCCAAAACATGCACGACTTGCATGAGCAGAGGAGGTGCTGGAGACAACCCAGTTTTCGATGGATCATGGTATACGATTCATGCCGTTGTACTTCAGCCACGTGAAATTAGGTACACGACATGCGTGAAAAATGTGCACGACATGCACCAAAACCTTATACACTATCTGTTGTTACATTGATCATGACATCAAGTTATGGAGAGGTTGGACGGACGAATGATCACAACGGTTTTGTGACATTTGAACAAGCTGACAATATCAGATAATGTTTTGGATAAAAGTGGCGACACCATTTCACTAAACGAGTGGCTTGGTGGGCGCATGATGTATTCTACAGCAATCGCATGTCTCACTACGCTATAATGTTCAAAGGCAAATGGGATCATTTCATGACTAAGCCCGTGTCATGACTATGTCATGAGATGTGAATCAAACCTTGTTTGTTTGCATGCCAACTTCAATCCTCGAGGATTGAGATCGTGCCACCTGTACACAGTATGTACTGGATGCACCACTACCTTTTGGGGGTTCTGTGCATCATTAGTCATGGTTGATGCAAACATCGGCCCATGATTGAACGTGTCAAGGATAAAACTCTTGAATAAATACTCAATGATGAAACCATTGACATCGTATCACTTGGTGAGTGATGGATATAAATCGTGGTACCCAACTAGTACCGACGATAAAAAGGTACATGAGTGTAGTGTTAAACCTATTCAAGAGACAAGGCTTATTGTCAATGGGGTTTTAGATGCACCAGAGAGGGACAGAGACTCTTTGATGGGTCCTCAAAGAATTCAGATGCCACAGTGCGGTGGTCAAAGACTTTAAGAGTCATTTTTTGGCATTGACAAGATCGACTGAATGTGAAATGTGAGCAAATTTGAAGGGGATACCTTCAGTCTATCATAACTCAATGAGTGAACATGTCATGGACATTCATAGACAATGTTACGGGAACCAATGTCAGTGACATGAATTCACCAACAGTTCTGTGAAATTTCCATTTCAAAGACATCGAGCGACACACCGTCTTTACTCATGGAGTTCCAGAGCACTATGATGATCTCATAGTTTTCTACAAACCAACTACAACATACCCCAGTGAACTTTGAATTCGACGATCGAGTTGTTTCATAATTAATTCGACGACTTTTTTTGCACCTCGTAATTATTTTGGGGGTACTTTTGAAATCGACGAAAAAGAGGGGGTAGACCCTTAAATTCGACGACCGGGGTTGTTTAGTTTTTCATTACGACGATGACGTCTGCTCGATGTGTTTTTTGGCTTCTTGTATTACCTCGAGAGCGACGGCCACTCGACCGTTCAAGGTTTTGAACGGTTGAATGCTCATCGCTGCCACGTTTGACGTTTGGAGAGCGTCAAACGTGAGGCAAGGAGCGCTCCGTGGCCTCGATAGCCAGCAAAAGGCACATCGAAGTGCCTGAACTTCGACAGGCCCATAATAAATGTCAACCGTAGCATCCGAGTTCGAGACAAAACAAGCAAAGGACTCAGTTGAGTATTGGAAGAAATAGTGGAGGTGGACCATTGAAATCGATGAAACAATTTTGTAATTAATTTGGTGGTACTTTTGAATTCGACGAAAGTCCATTTTCGATGAATTTCAACGACTTAAAAAATAGTTTATATCGAAATCAAAGTTCACTAGGGTAGTGGGGATCACAGAAAGGTCCAGGTTTTGTGTCGAAAGCTTATGACCATAGAAACGACCTATAAGCCGATAGCTTTATACAAACAATGTGTTAGCATCCACATCTTGGTGATCCGACCGACCACATAACGAGTCATAATCAACATTGAAATAAATTATGATCAGTGTGTCAGCCAAATGTTGATGTGAAAGGACTCTTCAAGGACCTTGAGAAAAGATGTTTCTCATCAAATTCTTCTGATGTTTTAAGAAACACCTCAAAGTTGATGGC
The DNA here is from genome assembly GCA_023375785.1 of Penium margaritaceum. Lineage (NCBI taxonomy): Eukaryota > Viridiplantae > Streptophyta > Zygnematophyceae > Desmidiales > Peniaceae > Penium > Penium margaritaceum. The sequence continues at coordinate 79,965 of SZWC01006744.1, read as the reverse complement.
ATCATCACGCTGCACACTGGTCGTGTGCACAAGTAGGGCGCAACCAGGGCGCAACTAGGACGCAACTAGGGCGCAACTAGGGCGTAGATAGTGTCCAAATGAGGTACAAGTAGGGAGTAACTAGGGCGCAAGTAGGGCACAACTAGGGCGCAAGTAGGGCCCAACGAGGGCACAACTAGGGAATAGTTGGGGCACAAGAAAGGCGCAAGTAAGGTGCAACTAGGGCGCAACAAGGGCGCAACTAGGGTGCAACTAGGACACAAGTAGGACGCAAGTAGGGCGCAAGAAATGTGCAACTAGGGCACAACTAGGGGAAAACTAGGGCGCAAGCAGGACACAAATAGGGCTTAAGTAGGACGCAAACAGGGCGCAAGTACGGCGCAAGTGGGCGGAACTAGGGTGCAACTAGAGCGCAAGTAGGATGAAAGTAGGGCACAAGAAAGGAGCAACTAGGGCAGATCTAGGGTGCATCTAGGACGCAACTAGGGCATAGCTAGTGCCCAACTGAGCCGCAACTAGGGTGCAAGTTGGGTGCAACTAGGGCTGAAGTAGGGCGCAATGAGGATGTAAGTAGGGCGTAGCTAATGTCCAACTGAGGTGCAATTAGGGTGTATCTAAGGTGCAAGTATGGCTGCACACCGAATCCGGTCCGCGAATCAGAAGCTGGATTTGGATTCGAGAGTCCAAATCCACTGCTGGATCTGGATTCACGAATCCGAATCCAAGATTTGTGAATCCTTGTGGATTCACGAATCTTGGCGAATCCTTAGTTGTGGTCTTAGTCTTGACTTTAGCCATCACAATACATGGCTGCTTGAAAAATCAAATGGATAACATCTGGTTTACCTCCCGTTTTTGCATGTATGATGTGGCAGTGTCCCTATCACTACGGAAGGCAAGTCTGTTTGTGAGGTCCGAGTCCTGATTTGCTTGAAGGCAGGCTTTGATGACCTGGCTTGTCAGAAGGACGTCAGTCAGGTCATTGCATGGCCGTCGAATCTGCCACAAGACACAGAATGAATCGTTGCTCACTCGAGAAAAGCGTGCGAGCGAGTGGCGAAAGCCATCTTGCCTGCTTCGTGCATGTGTCAAGCTATTGACCTCGCACATGCACGATTTGCACTAGTTTTCATGGACGTCAGCTTTTGAAGTTTTGAAACTTTGGAAGTTGAACTTGCAAGCGTCTTTGCTCAACAGTTGGACGTGAGCGAGACTAGCTCGATATGCTTCTCTCTCCCTCCATCTCTTTTCCTTCCTGGATTCGTTGGTGGATTCCCAAATCCCCAAATGAGACCCAACCCTGGATCCGGATTTGTGAATCCGGATCCGGATTCGGGATTCGCGAAACAGATTCACGAATCCAAGGATTTGTGTACAGCCGCAACTATGCCTCCGTCATAGTTGCATCCTAGTTGCACCCTCTTGCGCCCTACTTGCACCCTAGTTACGCCCTAGTTGTGCCCTAGTTTTGTCCTACTTGTGCGGCGCAAGACGGGCATATCAAGGGCACAACTAGGGCGTAAGATGGGCGCAAGTAGGGCGCATGTAGTGTGTAACTAGGGAAATACTAGGGTACAACTAGGGTACAATTAGGGTGCAGCTACGACGTAACTAGGACATAGGTACTGCCCAACTGAGGTGCAGTTACGGCACAATTAGGGCACAACTAGGGTGCAATTAGGATGCAAGTAGGGTACAACTAGGGCGCGATTAGGGCGCAAGTAGGGTGCAACTAGGGCGTAACTAGGGAGAAAATAGGATGCAATGAAGGCGCTAGTAGGGCGCAACTAGTGCGTAGCTAGGGTGCAACTAGGGCGCAACTAGGGTGGAGCTAGTGCCCAACTCAGGCACAACTAGGGTGCAACTAGGACGCCAGTAGGGCACAACCAGGGTGCAAGAAGGGCGCAACTTCTGCGCGAGTAGGGCGCAACTAGGGTGCAAGCAGAGCGCAAATAGGATCCAATTAGGGTGCAACTAGGGCACAACCAGGGCGCTAGTAGGGCGCAAGGAGGGTGTAGTGAGGATGCAACTAGGGTACAACTAGGGCGCAACTAGAGTGCCAGTAGAGCGCGAATAGGGCGGAAGTAGGACACAACTGGGGCACAACTAGGGGACAAGTAGGAAGCAAGTAGGGCACAACTAGGGCAAAAGGAGGGTGTAACTCGGGCGCACCTAGGGCACAACTAGGGCGCAATGACGGCGTAGCTAGTGCCCAACTGAGGTGCAACTAGGGTGCAAGTGGGGTGTAACTAGGGCGCAAATAGGGCGCAACTAGAGCGCATGTAGCACGCAAGTAGGACGCAACAAGGGCGCAACTAGGGCAGAATAAGGGCATAGCTAGTGCCTAGCTGAGGCGCAACTGGGGCACAACTAGGGTGCAAGAATGGCGCAACTAGGACGCAAGTAGGGCACAAGTACGGTGCAACTAGGGTGCAAAGATGGCGCAACTAGGGTAGAAGTAGGGTGCAATCTGGGCGCAATTAGGGCACAAGAAGGGCACAACTAGAGTGCAAGCCCGGCGCAAGTAGGGCGCAAGTAGGATGCAACTAGGACACAAGTAGGGCCCAACAAGGGTACAAGTAGGGTGCAATTAGGATGCAAGTAGGGCACAACAAGGGTGCAATTTGGGCCCAACTAGGGGGAAGTAAGGGCGCAAGTTGTGCACAACGAGGATGCAACTAGGATGCAACTAGGGCGCAACTAGGGAAAAACTAGGACACAACGAGGGCGTAGCTTGCGCCCAACTGATGTGAGCCTAGGACTAACTAGGACGTAACTAGGGCATAACTAGGCACAAGTAGGGTGCAACTAGGGCGAGAGTAGGGCGCGAGTAGGGTGCATCTAGGGCGCAACTAGGGCGCAACTAGGACGCAACTAGGGTGCAACTAGGGCGTAGCTAGTCCCCAACTGTGGTGAAACTAGGGTGCAACTAGAGCAAAAGTAGGGCGCAACCAGGGCACAACTAGGATGAACTAGGGATCAACTAGGGCGTACCTAGAGTCCAACTGAGGCAGAGTTAGGACAAAACTAGGGCGCAAATAGGGTCCAACTTGGGCACAACTAGGCGCAACTAGGGCACAAGGTGTGTGCAAGTAGGGTGCAACAAGGGCGCAACTAGGGCGCAACTAGGGTCCAAGTAGGATGCAAGTAGGGCGCAACTAGTGTACACCGATGGCGCAACTAGGATGCAACTAGGGCGTAGCTAGTGTCCAATTGAAGCGCAACTAGGGAGCAATTTGGGTGCAACTAGGGTGCAATTAGGGCACAGCTAGGGTACAACTAGGATGGAGCTAGTGCCTAATTGAGGCACAACTAGGATGCAACTAGGGTGCAACTAGGGTGCAATTAGGGCACAGCTAGGGTACAACTAGGATGGAGCTAGTGCCTAATTGAGGCACAACTAGGATGCAACTAGGGTGCAACTAGGGGGCAAGTAGGGCGCAACTCGGGTACAACTAGGGCACAACTAGGGCACAACTACGGCGGAGCTAGTGACCAACAGAGGTGCAACTAGGACACAACAAGGGCGCATCTAGAGCACAACTAGGGTACAAGTAGGGTGCAATCAGTGCAAAAGTAGGGCACAAGTAGAGCACGACTAGGGTGCAACTAGGGCACAACTAGGGCACAAGTAGGGCGCTAGAAGGGCACAACTAGGGCGCTAGAAGGGCACAACTAGGGCGCAACTAGGATGCAACTAGGGTGCAACTAGGGCACAACTAGGGCACAAGTAGGGCGCTAGAAGGGCACAACTAGGGCGCTAGAAGGGCACAACTAGGGCGCAACTAGGATGCAACTAGGGTACAACTAAGGCGTAGCTAGTGCCCAACTGAGGCACAACTAGGACACAACGAGGACGCACGTAGGGCGCAACTACGGTGTAATTGGGGCACAACTAGGGCGTAGCTAGTTTCTAACTGAGGTGCAACTATGTTGCAACTAGGGCACAAGTAGGGCGCAAGTAGGGCGCAACTAGGGCGTAGCTAGGGCCCAACTGAGGCACAACTAGGACACAACGAGGACGCACGTAGGGCGCAACTACGGTGTAATTGGGGCACAACTAGGGCGTAGCTAGTTTCTAACTGAGGTGCAACTATGTTGCAACTAGGGCACAAGTAGGACGCCACTATAGAGCACATAGCGTATTACTAGGGTGCAACTAGGACGCAACTAGGGCACAACTAGGGTGCAACTAGGGCACAAGAAGGGTGGAAGTAGGGTGCAACTAGGGCGCAAATAGGGTGTTATTAGGGTGCAAGTAGGACACAAGTAGGGCACAAGTAGGGAGTCACTAGAGCGCAACTAGGGTGTAACTAGGGCGTAAGTAGGGTGCAAATAGGGCGCAAATAGGGCACTGCTGGGGTGTAACTAGGGCGTAAGTAGGAAACAAGTAGGGTGCAAGTAGGGTACAACTAGGGTGCAATAAGGACGCAACTAGGGCGCAAGTAGGGCGCAAGTAAAGTGCAACTAGGATACACCTAGGGTGCAACTATGGCTCAACTAGGGCGTAGCTAGTGTCCAACTGAAGCGTAACAAGTGCGCAAGTCGGGCGCAACTAGGGTGCAACTAGGGCGCAACTAGGGCGCAAGTAGCGCACACGTAGGGCGCAAGTAGGACGCAACTAGGGCGTAGCTAGTGCCCAACTTAGGTGCAACTAGGGAGTAACTAGGACGCAAGTAGGATGCAATTAGGGCACAAGTAGGGCGCAAGTAGGACGCAAGTAGGATGCAACTAGGGCGTAAGTAAGGCACAAGTAGGGCGCAACTAGGACGCAAGTAGGGTGCACCAAGGGCGCAAGTACGGCGCTAGTAGGACGCAAGTAGGGTTTAACTAGGACGCAACGAGGTCGCAAGTAGGGCGCAAGTAGGGCGCATTTAGGGCGCAACTAGGGCACAACTAGGATGCAAGTAGTGCGCAACTAGGGTGGTACTAGGGCGCAAATAGGGTGTAGCTGATGTGCAACTGAGGTGCACCTAGGGTATAACTAGGGCGCAACTAGGGCGCAAGTAGGGCGCAACTATGGCGCAAGTAGGACGCAAGTAGGGCACAACTAGGGCGCAACTAGCGTGCAACGAGCATGCAAGTAGGGCGCTAGCAGGAAGCAACTATGGGTGCTACTAGGACACAACTAGGGCATAGCTAGTGCCCAACTGAGGTACAACTAGGGCGCAACTAGGGCAGAAGTAGGGCGCTGCTAGGACACAAGTAGGGCACAAGTAGGGCGCACCTAGGGTGCAAATAGGGTACAACTAGGATGCAACTAGGGCGCAACTAGGGCTTAGCTAGTGTCCAACTAAGGTGAAACTAGGGAGCAATTAGGGCTCAAGTAGGGTGCAACTAGGGTACAACTAAGGTCCAACTAGGGTGCAACTAGGACACAAGTAGGTTGCAAGTAGGGCGCAACTAGGGTGCAACTAGGGCACAACTAAGGCACAAGTAGGGTTCAAATAGGGAAAAAGTAGGGCACAAGTGGGGCACAATTAGGGCGCAATAGGATGCAAGTAGGGCGCAAGTAGGGCGCAACTAGGGTGCAACTAGGGCACAACTAAGGCACAAGTAGGGTTCAAATAGGGAAAAAGTAGGGCACAAGTGGGGCACAATTAGGGCGCAATAGGATGCAAGTAGGGCGCAAGTAGGCCGCAGCTAGGACCCAACTAGGGAGCAACTAGGGTGCGACTAGGCCGCAAGTAGGGTACAACTAGGGCGCATCTAGACGGCATCTAGGACACAACTATGACATAGGTAGTAAGTCCAACTGAGGCCCAACTGAGGCCAAACTAGGGCGTAAGCCGGGTGCAACTAGGGTGCAAATAGGGCATATGTAGCATGAAAGCAGGTCAGAATTAGGGCACAACTAGGGTGCAACTTGGGCGCAACTAGGGCGTAGCTAGTGCCCAACTGAGGCACAACTACGGCACAACTAGGGTGCAAGTAGGGTGCAACTAGGGCACAAATAGGGTGCAAGTAGGGCCAAAGTAGGGCGCAACTAAGGTGCAAGTAGGGTGCAAGCAGGGCGCAAGTAGGGCGCAAGTAGGGCAAAACTAGGGCACAAATACGGCGCAAGTAGGGCGCAAGTAGTGCGCAACTAGGGCGCAACGAGGGCGCAACCAGGGCGTAACTAGGACACAACTAGGGTGCAACTAGGGCACAACTAGGGCACAAATACGGCGCAAGTAGGGCGCAAGTAGTGCGCAACTAGGGCGCAACGAGGGCGCAACCAGGGCGTAACTAGGACACAACTAGGGTGCAACTAGGGCGTAGCTAGCGCCCAACTGAGGCCCAACTAGAGCGCAACTATGGTACAACTAGAGCGCAACTAGGGCGTAAGTAGGACACAACTAGTGCAAAAGTAGGGCGCAAGTAGGGCGCAACTAGGACACAACTAGGACACAACTCGGGCACAAGTAGGGCGCTAGTACGGCGCAACAAGGGCACAACTAAGGCGTAACTAGGATGCAACAAGAGTGTAGCAAGTGTCCAATTGAGGCACAACTAGGGCACAACTAGGGTGCAAGTAGGGCACAACTAGGGCGCAAGTAGGGCGCAAGTGGGGTGCAAGTAGGGCGCAAGTAGGGTGCGACTAGGGTGTAACTAGGGTGCAACTAGGACGCAATTAGGTTCAAATTGAGGCACACCTAGGTCGCAACTAGGGTGCAAGTAGGGCACAACTAGCGCACAAGTAGAACCAAACTAGGGCGCAAGTAGGGTACAACTAGGGTACAAGTAGGGTGCAAATAGGACCCAAACAGGGCGCAAGTAGGGCGCATTAGGGCGTTACTAGGACGCAACTAGGAAGTAATTTGAGTGCAAGTAGGGCGTAAATAGGGCGCTACTAGGGCACAACTAGGGCATAACTAGGGCGCAAGTAGGACGCAAGTAGGGCACAAGGAGGGCGGCACTAGGGCCCAAGTAGGGTGAAGTAGGGTGAAAGTAGGGTGCAAGTAAGGCCGAACTAGGGCACAACCAGGACATAAGGAGGGCACAAGTACTGGTCAAGTAAGGCGCAATTAGGACAAACCCAGGGTGCAACCAGGGTGCAACTAGGGTGTAGCTAGTTCCTAACTAAGGCATAACTAGGGCACAATTCAGGCATATCTAGGGTGCATGTTGGGCGCAACTAGGGTGCAATAAGTGCGGAAGTAGGAGGCAACCAGGGCGCAATTAGGGTGCAATTAGGGTGCAATGAGGGCGTAGCTAGTGCCCAACTATGGCTCAACTAGGGCGCAACTAGGGTGCAATAAGTGCGGAAGTAGGAGGCAACCAGGGCGCAATTAGGGTGCAATTAGGGTGCAATGAGGGCGTAGCTAGTGCCCAACTATGGCTCAACTAGGGCGCAACTAGGGCGCAAGTAGGGTGCAATCAGGGCGCAAGCAGGGCACAAGTTGGGCGTAACTAGGATGCAATGAGGGCGCAAGTAGGGCACGACTAGGTCGCAAGTAGGGTGCAAGCAGGGTGCAAGTAGGACGCAAATAAGGTGCAAGTATGGCGCAAGTACAACATAAGTAAAGTCGCAAGTAGGGCGCAAGTAGGGCGCAACTTGGGCACAACTAGGGTGCATGAAGGGTGCAAGTAGGGGGTAAGTAGGGCGCAACAAGGGTGCAACTAGGGCGGAAGTAGGGCACAAGTAGTGTGCAACTAGGACACAACTAGGATGCAACTAGGGCAGAAGTAGGATGCAACTAGGGCACAACTAGGGCATAGCTAGCGCCAAAGTGAGGCGCAAGTAGAGCGAAACAAGGGTGCAACTAGGGCACAAGTCGGGTGCAACTAGTGCGCAAGTAGGGCACAAGTAGGGAGCAACTAGGGTGCAACTAGGGTGCAACTAGGGCTCGAGTAGGCGGGAACTAGGATGCAAGTAGGGCGCAACTAAGGCGCAACTAGGAGGAAACTGGGATGCAATGAGGAGGCAACTAGGGCGTAGTTCCCAGCAAAGGCGCAACTAGGACACAACTAGGACGCAAGTAGGGCACAACTAGGGTGCAAGTAGGGCGTAAGGAGGACGCAAGTAGGGCACAAGAAGGGAAAACTAGGGTACAACTAGGGCGCAACGAGGATGCAAGTAGGGCGTTGCTATTGTCCAACTGAGGCGCAACTAGGGTGCAACTAGGACGCAAGTAGGACGCAACTAGTGCATAAGTAGGGCACAACTAGGGTGCAACTAGGGCGCAAGTAGGGGGCAAGTAGGGTGCAAGTAGGGTGCAATTAGGGTGCAACTACAACACAACTTGGGCGCAAGCAGGACACAAGTAGGGCGCAACTAGGGCACAACTAGGAGGAAACTTGGAAGCAAGTACGGCATGAATAAGGCACAAGTAGGAAAGAACTAGTGGGCAACAAAGACACAAGAAGGATGGAAGTAGGGCACAACAAGGGCTCAACTAGGGCGCACTTAGGGCGCAAGTAGGACGCAACTAGGGCAAACCTAGGGCGCAACTTGGACACACTAGGGCGTAGCTAGTGCCCAACTGAGGCACAACTAGGGTGTAGCTAGTGTCCGTGATGCGCAACCAAGGTGCAAGTTGGGCACAACTAGGGTGCAAATTAGGTGTAATTAGGGTGCAAGTAGCCTGTAAGTAGAACACAACTAGGGCGCAAGTAGGGCGCAACGTGGCCTTAGCTATCACCAAATTGACGCGCAACTAGGGCGCATGTAGGGCTCAAGTAGGACGCAACTAGGACGCAAGTAGGGCGTAAGTAGAGTGTAACTAGGGTGCAACTAGGGCGCAAGCACGGTGCAAACAGGGCATAACTAGGACGCAAGTAGGGCGTGACTAGGGCGCAAGCATGGCGTAAGTACGGTGCAAGTAGGGCGCAACTATTGCGCATTTATGGAGCAACTTGGGCATAAGAAGGGCACAAGTAGGGCACAAGTAGGGCACAAGTAGGGCACAAGTGGGGCACAACAAGGATGCAACTTGGGCGCAACTAGGGCAGAAGTAAGGCGCAAGGACTGTTCAACTAGGATGTGACTAGGGCGCAAATAGGGTGCAACTAGGGTCCAACAAGGGGGCAAGTTGTGCACAACTAGTGCACAACTAGGGTGGAAGTAGGGCGCAACTAGGGCAGAAGTAAGGCGCAAGGACTGTTCAACTAGGATGTGACTAGGGCGCAAATAGGGTGCAACTAGGGTCCAACAAGGGGGCAAGTTGTGCACAACTAGTGCACAACTAGGGTGGAAGTAGGATGCAACTGGGGTGTAACTAGGGCGCTACACGGGCGTAACTAGGAGAGAAGTAGGGCGTAGCTAGTGCCCAAGTGAGGCGTAACTAGGGTATAAGTAGGGCGCAAGTATGACACAACTAGGGCGCAAGTTGGACGCAAGTAGGATGCAAGTAGGGCACAAGTAGGGCGTAACTAGGGTGAAACTAGGGCGCAACTAGGGCGTAGCTAGTGTCCAACTAAGGTACAACTAGGACGCAACTAGGGTGCAAGTAAGGCGCTTTTAGCCCATAACTAGGGCACAACTAGGAAGCAAGAATTAAGCAACTAGGGCACAAGTAGGACGCAAGTAGGGTGCAACTAGGGTGCAACTAGGGCGCAACGAGGGTGCACGTAGGACACAAACAAGGCGCACTTAGGGCACAAATGGGATGCAACTAGGGTACAAGTAGGATGCAAGTAGGACGCAAGTAGGGCTCAACTAGGGTGCAACTAGTGTGCAACTAGGGCGTATGTAGGGCACAAGTAGGGTGCACGTAGGGAAAAGCTAGGGTACCACAAGGGCACAACTAGGGCGTTGCTAATGCCCAACTGAGGCGCAACAAGGACACAAGTCGCGCCCAACTAGGCCGCAAGTAGGACGCAACTAGGGCGTAAGTAGCACGCAAGTAAGATGCAACTAGGGCGCAACGAGGGCGGAACTAGGGCGTACGTCGAGCCCACTTGAGGCACAAGTAGCACGCAACTAGGGTGCAAGTAGGGCACAACTAAGGGAGGTAGGGCGCAAGTAGGGCACAACTAGGGTGCAACTAGTGTGCAACTAGGGTGCAAGTAGGGTGCAAGCAGGGCGCAACTAGGGTGTAATTAGGACACAACTAGGGTGCAAGCACGGTTCAGGAAGGGGGCAAGTAGGACGCAACTAGGACGTAACGAGGGCACAACTAGGGCAAAAGCATGGCCCAAGTAGGGTCCAAGTAAAACGCAACAAGGGCAGGGCTAGGGCGTACCTAGGGTGCATGTAGGGTGCAAGTAATGCACTACTAGGGCGTAACAACGACGGAACAAGGGCACAACTAGGGCAAAAGCATGGCCCAAGTAGGGTCCAAGTAAAACGCAACAAGGGCAGGGCTAGGGCGTACCTAGGGTGCATGTAGGGTGCAAGTAATGCACTACTAGGGCGTAACAACGACGGAACAAGGGCACAACTAGGGCATAGTTAGTGCTCAATTGAGGGGTAACAAGGGCGCAAAGAGGGGCCAACCAGGGTGATACTAGGGCGCAACTTGTGCGCACCTAGGAATTTGCTTGTGTCCAATTGAGGTGTAGCTAGGTCGCAACTAGGATGTAAGTAGGACGCAACTAGGACACAATTAGGATGCAACTAGGGTGTAACTAGGGTTCGATTAGGGTGCAAGCATGGTCAAATCAGGACACAAGTAGGGCGTAAGTAGAGCGTAACTAGGGCACAACTAGGGTGCAACTAGGATGCAAGGAAGGCGCAAATAGGGCACAAATAGGGCACAAGTAGGGCACAACTGGGGCACAACTAGGATGTAAGTTAGACACAACTAGGGCGTAAGTAGGATGCAACTAGGGTGCAACTACGGCTCAAGTAGCACGCAAGTAGGGCGCAAGTAGGGCACAAGTAAGGCGAATCTAGGGCGCATCTTGGATGCAACTAGGGAGTAGCTAGTCTCCAACTGAAGTGCAACTAGAGCACAAATCGAGCGTAACTAGGGTGGAAGTAGGACGCTACTAGGGCGCAAGTAGAGCACAAAGAGGGCGCAAGTAGGGCTAACCTAGGACGTGAGAAGGACACAACTAGGGCACAAGCAGGGTAGAAGTGGGGTGCAAGAAGGAGTGCAAGTAGGGCGTACATAATGCGTAACTAGGATGCAACTAGGATGCAAGTAGAGCGCAAGTAGGGTGCATGTAAGGCACAACAAGGATGCACCTAAGGTGCAACTAGGACGCAACTAGGGCACAACTAGGGCGCAACTAGGGCGCAAGTAGGATGAAGCTCATGCCCAAGTAAGGCACAACTAGGGCGCAACTAGGGCGCATCTAGGGTGCAAGTAGGACATAACTATGGCATAAGTAGGATGCAAGTAGGCAGAACTAGGGCGCAACCAGCGTGCAATTAGGATGCAAGTATGGTGTAGCTAGTGTCCAATTGAGGTGCAAGTAGGGCACAACAAAAGCGCAAGTAGGGCGCAAAAAGGGTGTAAGCAGGGTGCAACAAAGGCACAACTAGGGCGCAGCTAGGGCGCACATAGGGCACAACTAGTGTGCAATTACAATGTAAAGAGTGCGCAAGTAGGGCGTAACTAGGGCACAAGTAGGGTGCAAGTAGGACACAAGTTGGATACAACAAGGGCGTAACTAGGGCACAACTAGGGCCTGAGTACGGTCCAAGTAGTGCGCAACTAGGACGCAACTAAGGCGCAACCATGGCGCAAGTAGGACACAAGTAGTGCGCAACTAGGGTGTAACTAGGGCGCAACTAGGGCACAAGTAGGGAACAACTAGGATGCAACTAGGGCACAACTAGGACTCAAGCAGGGCACAAATAGGCTGCAACTATGGCGCACGTAAGGTGCAACTAGGGAGCAAGTAGGGCGCAAGAAGGTAGCAAGTAGGGCACAAATTTTGCACAAGTAGGGCACAACAGGGGCATAACTAGGTCGTAAGTAGGAAGCAAGTAGTGCGCAAGTAGGGTGCAAGTAGGCTTCAATTAGGGTGAAACTAGGGTGCAACTAGGGTGCAATTAGGGCACAACTAGGGCGTACCTAGGATAACCTAGGGTGCAACTAGGGCATAGCTTGTGTCCAACTGAGGCGCAACTTGGGTGCAAGTCGAGGAAAACTAGGGTGCAAGTAGGGTGCAATTAGGGTGCAACTAGGGTGCAACTAGGGTGCAATTAGGGCACAACTAGGGCGTACCTTGGGTAAAACTAGGGTGCAACTAGGGCATAGCTTGTGTCCAACTGAGGCGCAACTAGGGTGTAAGTCGAGGGCAACTAGGGTGCAAGTAGGGTGCAACAAGGGCATAAGTAGCGTGCAAGTAGGACGCAACTAGGATGCCACTAGGGCGCAACTAGGGTGCCACTAGGGCACAATAAGGGCGTAGCAGGTGCCCAGATGAGGAGCAACAAGGGTACAACTAGGGCGCAGGTCGGGTGCAACTAGGGCACAAATGGGGTGTAAGTAGGGCACCACTAGGGTGCAACTAGGGCACAACTAGGGCGAAAGTAGGGCATAACTAGGGCCCAAATAGGGCACAATTAGTGTGAAAGTGGGATGCAAGTACGGCATAAGTAGGGCACAAGTAGGACGCAACTAGGGTGCAATTGGGGCGCAACTAGGGCACACGAGGGGCGCAAATAGGACGCAAGTAGGGTACACCAAGGGCGTAACTAGGGCCCAACTAGGGTACAAGAAGGGCGCAACTAGGACGCAACTAGGGCCTAGCTAGTACCCCATTGAGGCACAACTAGGGCGCAACTAGGGCACAACTAGGGGGTAGCTAGTGTCCAACTAAGGTGGAACTAGGGTGCCACTAGAACGCAAGTAGGACACAACTAGGGAGCAAGTAGGGCGCAACTAGGGTGCAACTAGGGCGCAACTAGGACACAAGTAGGGCACAAGTAGGGTGTAAGTAGGGTGTAACTAGGGCATAACTAGGGTGTAACTAGGGCGCAAGTAGGATGAAAACAGGGTAAAAATAGGGCAAATCTGGTTTGCAACTCGGGCGCAAGTAGGACACAAGTAGGGCGCAAGTATGGTGTAACTAGGGCGCAACTAGGGTGCAACTAGGGTGCAAGTAGGGCACAAGTAGGACGCAACTAGGGCACATCTAGGGCACAATGAGGGTGCAACGAGGGCGTAGCTAGTGTCCATCTGAAGTGCAACTAGGGCTCAATTCAGGCACAACTAAGGTGCAAGTAGGACACATCTATGGCGTAAGTAGCGCACAAGTAGGGTGCATCTAGAGTGCAACAAGGGTGCAACTAGGGCGTAGCTAGTGTCCATCTGAAGTGCAACTAGGGCTCAATTCAGGCACAACTAAGGTGCAAGTAGGACACATCTATGGCGTAAGTAGCGCACAAGTAGGGTGCATCTAGAGTGCAACAAGGGTGCAACTAGGGCGTAGCTGGTGTCCAACTAAGGCGCGACTAGGGTGTAAGTAGGGTGCAAGTAGGGCACAACTAGGGCGCAAGTAGGGTACAAGCGAGGCACTACAAGGGCGCAAGTAGGACACAACTTGGAAGCAATTACGATGCAAGTAGGGTACAAGTAATTCACAACTAGGACGCAACTAGGACGCAAGTAGGGCGCAAGTAAGATGGAAGTAGGGCGCATCAAGGGCGCAACTAGGGCGCAACTAGGACGGAAGTAGGACGCAAGTATTGCGCAACTAGGACGCAACTAGGGTATGACTAGGGTGCAAGTAGGGTGCAACTGGGGCGCAACTAGGACATAGCTAGTGTCCAACTGAGGCGTAACTAGGGTGCAACTAGGGTTCAACTTGGACGCAAGTAGGGCGTCATTATAGCGCAAGTAGAACGCAAGTAGGGCACAACAAGAAGAAACTAGCGTGCAACTTGGACACAAGTAAGGAGCTAGCAAGATGCAACTAGGGCACAACTAGGGTACAACTAGGGTGCAACTAGGACTTAGCTACTACCCAAGTGAGGCACAACTACGGCGCAACTAGGGTACAAGTAGGGCGCCTCTTGGGCGCTAGTAGGGTGTAAGTAGGCGCAACTAGGGTGGAAGTAGGGTACAACTAGGGCACAACTAGGGTGCAACTAGGGCGTAGCTAATGTCCAATTGAGGCCAACACGGGTGCAACTAGGGCGTAAGTAGGGTGCAACTAGGGCGCAACTACAGTGCAACAAGGGCGCAACTAGGGTGCAAGTAGGGCACAAGTAGGGTGCAACTAGGGCGCATGTAGTGCACAACTAGGGCACAAGTAAGGTGCAAGCAGGATGCAAGTAGGGTGCAAGTAGAGCGCAACTAGGACGTAAGTAGGGCACAACTAGGGCACGAGTAGGGGACAAGTAGGGCGTAACTAGGGCACACCTAGGGCACATGTAGGGTGCAACTATGGCATAGCTAGTGCCTAAGTGAGGCCCAACTAGGACGCAAGTAGGACACAACTAAGGTGCAAGTAGCTTGCAAGTAGGGCGGAAATAGGGTGTAACTAGGGCGCATGTAGGGTGCAACTAAGGCACAGCTAGTGTCCAATTAAGGCGCAACTAGGGTTCAACTAGGGTGCAAGTAGGGTGCAACTAGGGCGCAAACAGGGCACAAGTAGGGCACAACTAGGCTGCATCTAGGGCGCAACTAGGGTACAATTAGGGTGCAAGCAGGGTGCAACTAGGACACAAGTATGGTGCAACTAGGAAGCAAGCACAGTAAAAGTAGGGCGCAAGTAGGGTACAATTAGGGTGCAACTAGGGTGCAAATAGGACGCAAGAAGGGTGCAAGTAGAACGCAACAAGGATGCAAAAAGGGCGCAACTAGGGCACAAGTAGGACACAAGTCATGCGCAGCTAGGACGTAACTAGGAAACAACTAGGCGCAACCAGGGTGCAACTAGGATGGAACTAGGGCGTAGCTAGTGTCAAACCGAGGCACAAATGGAGTGCGAAACTAGGGTGCAAGTACGGTCCAAGTAGGGAGCAAGTACGGTGCAAGTAGGGCGCAAGTAGGGCACAAGTAGGGTGCAACTAGGGCACAATAAGGACGCAAGTAGGATGTAAGAAGAGTGCAAGTAAGGCGAAAGTGGGACGCAACAAGGATGCAACTAGGGCGCAACTAGGGCACAATAAGGACGCAAGTAGGATGTAAGAAGAGTGCAAGTAAGGCGAAAGTGGGACGCAACAAGGATGCAACTAGGGCGCAACTAGTGTGGAAGTAGGGCGCAAGGAGTGCGCAACAAGGATGCAACTAGGACGCAACTAAGATGCAACTAGGGCTCAACTAGGGCGTGACTAGGGCATAGCTAGCGTCCAAGTGAGGTGCAACTAGTGTGTAGCTAGGGCACAACTAGGGCACAACTAGGACGCAACTAGGACGTAAGTAGGTTGCAACTAGTGCGCATATAGGGCGCAAGTAGAGCGCAACTAGGGCGCAACTAGGGCGCTACTAGGGCGCAAGTAGGGTGCAACGAGGACGCATCTAGGGCGGAACTAGGGCGCAACTAGGGCACAACTAGGAGGAAACTAGGACTTAGCTAGTGCCCAACTGCATTTATGAGCAATCACCCTCGAAATGTACACTTGTGTTCCTGTTTCCGTGCTACGTTGCCATCCTAGGAACATTTGAAGACGTTTCATCATTGGCACTTGTTCATTTCCTGGCACCAACAATGTTTTGCATGTTTTTTTTTAATATGATCGAAACATATGGTGAAGCGATAGGTGACCTATTTTATTTCTATACTACATGCCTTGTCATATCTGTAATACCTTAACTTACCTACTGTTGTCTAGTTGTCTTCGTCTTTTGTGAATCGCGTCCTCTGTACCGCAAGAGTCTTTAATGCTTGAAGATCAATCCCCTTATTACACCCAGGGTTGTACGGTTGTGGATTTAAATTTCTGTGCTTGCATGGACTCCTGCTGGGCCCCGCCGTAGCAGAACCCAGCAGGTTCCCTCCTCTGGTATGGGGGAATCTCGGACCTCCCACACAAACTATTTGCAAACCATGCAACTGAATAGCCAAACCTTGAACAAACCCATCCCCTTATTTCACCTGCGAAAGTGGGTTTCATTTCTCTGCTTGCCCGGGCTCCTACTTGGCCCCGCGGTAGCGGGACCCAGTAGGTTCCCTTCCATCATATGTGGGATAGTCCGATCCCCCACGCAAACTGCTCGCAAACCAGGTAATTGAATAGCCGAACCCTGAACAAACCCATCTCCTAAGTACACCCGGGGTTGTGGGTTTTATTGTTTTTGCTTACCCGGACTCCTGTTGGACCCAGCTGTAGCATTGCCCAGCAAGTTCCCTTCGATCGTATGGGGGATTCTCAGAACCCCCACACAAACTGCTCGCAAACCATGTACTCAAACAGTCACAAAATCCACCACCAAGAAATTGTGAAACCCCTCGATGGCGGGATTGCCATGCAATTGAAGTCCCATTTGTGAAACTTGGGGAAGTCGCGAGACGTACACTAATGTATGTCTTACAAATTCCTCCGAATACACCCCTTCATACACTTGTCTCATACAATCAGGGGGAGGAGGGGGGGGATGGACCAAGTGATGTGGACGTACCGGTCTCCCTCCTCCCATAACAACAAAGTGTATGAGGTGAGTGTATGTGATAGTGTTTGTGGGCGTAAACTAAACATAGACACTTGTGTATTGTCGCGAGAGATTTTCAAGGAAGTCGCGAGACATATACTAATGCATGTCTCACGACTAACTCCCAATACACCCCCGCATACACTTGCGTCATACAACCGGAGGGAGGAGGGAGGGGTGGACCGAGCGATGTGGACGGACCCGTCTACCCCTCTCTCCTAAACAAGAAGGTGTATGAGAAGAGTGTATGAGACTGTACGTGGGAGGGTACTAAGTATAGACGCTAGTGTGTTGTCGAGAGAAATCTTTGAGGAAGTCGTGAGACATACACTAATATATGTCTTGCAACTTCCTCCCAATACATCCCCTCAGACACTCTCCTCATTCAATCAGGGAGAGGAGGGGAGGGGGGATGGACCGAGTGCTATGGACAGACCCGTCTCCTTCCCCCCCCAAAAACAAAAAGTGTATGAGGTGAGTGAATGAGACAGTGTATGAAGGGGGGCACTAAATATAGACAGTTGTGTATTTCTGCTAGTTGTTTTCAAGGAATTTGCATGATGTACACTAATGTATGTCTCACAACTAACTCCCAATACACCTCTTCATACACTCCCCTCATACAATCAGGGGGAGGAAAGGGGGGGATGGACCAAGTGATGTGGAAGGACCCGTCTCCCCTCCAAAAACACAACAAAGTGTATGAGGCGAGTGTATGAGACAGTGTATGTGGGGGGTACAAAGTAAGGACACTACCCTACTTAACTTGGATTTCGATATTAATAGCTTTATCCGTGTGTGAAAGTCGACGAAAGTGGTGCTTCGTCGAATTCAAAAGTTTTGCATAATTAATTTCAAAAGTAGAAAAGGTGAAATCATGGGTGCAGTTGAAGTCTTGTTCTTTTTTGCAATCATGGAGTATGTGTTCGTTGTAGAGGAATGTTTTTCACGCAACACAGGTTCGAGGCTGGCGTCGAGGCTGGCGTCGAGGCTGCACTGCCGAGCCTACATCGAAGGCCTACACATCCGTTCGAATCTTCGAACGGACGTGTAAGGAGCAATGACTCGATGAAAGCAAAATTGAACTGGACCGATCGACGAATTTAAGGTATAGGCTGAAAACAAGTGGATGAATTATTGATATACCCAAAATAATTCCAAAAGGTAAAAAAACTGAATGAAAAAATCATGCAATTGCTCAGTCGTCGAAATCCAAGTTAAGTAGGGTAGTGTGTTGTCGCAAGAGATTTGTGAGGAAGTCATGGGACGTACACTAATGAATGTCTTGCGACTTCTCAATACACCCCCTCATACATTCACCTCATATAATCGGGGGGAGGAGGGGGGGTGGATGGACCGAGTGATGTGGACAAACCTGTCTTCCCCATCCTCCAAAAAAACAAAGTATGTGAGGAGAGTGAATGAGGCAGTGTACGTGAGAGGATACTAAATATAGACACTAGTGTATTGTCGAGAGAAAATTTCAAGGAATTTGCGAGACATACACTAATGTATGTCTCACGACTTCCTCCAAATGCACCTCCTCATACACTTGTGTCATACAATTGGGGGAGAGGAAGGGGGGAAGGGATGGACAGAGCGAAGTCGACGAACCCGTCTCTCCCCTCCCAAAAACAAGGAAGTGTCCTGTAGATGCGAGAAAGGGACTAGAAGTAAAATACAAGTGGTCCATTAATGCGTAAACCACAACTAGGTATTTCAATAAAGTCTTAATAGACCTACAATGGAATTAATTCCCAGAAATACCGTATAACTCTCATAACCTTCTAAGAAACTACCTTTCTATGTGAGTACCTATGCACCCACCTAACAATGTATAAAAAGCCTACGATTAGCCATATCTCTCCAACTCACGTGCAACCTGGGAACAACTAGGGAAAAAGTAGGGCGCAACCAGGACACAAGTAGGACACAAGTAGGGTGTAAGTAGGGGTAACTAGGGTGCGACTAGGGCGCAACTAGGGCGCAACTACGGCGTAGCTAGTGTCCAACTGAGGCGCAACTAGGGCACAACTAGGGTGCAAGTAGGGTGCAGCTAGGGTGCAAGTAGGGTGTAAGTAGGGTGCAACTAGGGTGCAACTAGGGTGCAACGAGGGAGCAAGTAGGGCATAAGCAGGGTGTAAACAGGGCTCAACTAGGACACAACTAGGGCGCAACTAGGATGCAAGTAGGGCACAAATAGGGCGTAAGTAGGGCACAACTGGGACACAAGTAGGACACAAGTAGGGTGCAAGTAGGGCTCAACTAGGACGCAACTAGGGCGCAACTAGGGGGTAGTTAGTGCCCAACTAAGGTGCAAGTAGGGCGCAACTAGGGCACAAGTAGGGCACATTTAAGGCAAGTAGGGTGCAAGTAGGGCGCTACAACGGTACAACTAGGGTGCAACTAGGACGGAAGCAGGACGCAAGCAGGGAGGAACTAGGATGGAAGTAGGGTGCCACTAGGGTGAAAGTACTGTGCAAGTAGGGCGTAAGTAGCACACAACTAGGGCACATCTAGGGTGCAAGTAGGGTGCAAGTAGGGCACAAGTAGGACCCAAGTTGGGTCCAACAAGGGGACAATGAGGGCACAACTAGGGCACAACTAGGGCATAGCTAGTGCTCAATCGAGGCGGGACTAGAGCGCATTTAGGGAACAAGTAGGGCACAACAAGGACGCAACTAGGGCACAACTAGGACGTTGCTAGTGTCCCATTGAGATGCAACTAGGGCGCAACTACGGCGCAAGTAGGACGTAACTAGGGCGCAAGTAGGACACAACTAGGGTACAACTAGGGTGCAAGTAGGCCACAAATAAGGCGCAAGTAGGGTGCAACTAGGGCGTAACTGGGGCGCAACTATGGTACAACTAGGGTGCAAGAGGGGCACATATAGGGTGCAAGTAGGGCACAACTGGGGTGCAACTAGGACGCAAGTAAGACACAAGTGGGGCGTAAGTAGAGCGAAACTAGGGTGCACCTAGGGAAAAACTAGGGCGCAAGTCGCGCACAAGTAGGGCGCAAGTAGGGCGTAACTAGGTGCACCTAGGGTGCAACTAGGACGCAACTAGGAAGTAGCTAGTGTCCAAGTGAAGCGCAACTAGGGTAGAAGTCGAGCACAACTAGGGCGCAAGTGGGGCGCAACTAGGGCGCAAGTAGGGTGCAACTAGGACGTAAGTAGCAAACAAGTATGGCAAAACTAGGGTGCAACTAGGGCACAACTAGGGCGCAACTAGGGCGCAACTAGGACATAGCTACTGCCCAACTGAGGCGCAACTAGTGCGTGACCAGGGTGCAAATAGGGCACAACTAGGGCGCAACCAAGACACAAGTAGGGCACAAGTATGACACAAGTAGGGCGCAATTAGGGTGCAAGTAGGGCACAAACAGGGCACAACTAGGGCGCAACCAAGACACAAGTAGGGCACAAGTATGACACAAGTAGGGCGCAATTAGGGTGCAAGTAGGGCACAAACAGGGCACAACTAGGGCATAAGTACAACGCAACTAGGGCGCAAGTACGGTGCACGTAGGGCGCAAGTAGGGCGTAACTAGGACGCAACTAGGGCGGAAGTAGGGTGCAACTAGGCCGCATGTAAGGCATAACAAGGACACACATATATGACCAATTGCCTCACCCATTACCTTGTGTATCAAAACGTGTATTGGGAAGTGAACAAACTAGTGAACATGGACAGTTTGCAGAAACTGCTACATATCACATAGAGCCCATTAAAGTTTCAATCCTATTCAAGGAATGTTCATATGGGCTTTGCTGACATGCAGTCGTGTGGATGTTTTGTGAAAACTTTTTGCCTGTAAAAGTACACTTCTAAATACGCTGATCATTGATTGTATGAATTTGGGGTGATTAACCATAACTTAGGGTGAAACTAGGGCGCAACAAGGGTACAAGTAGGGCGTAACTAGGGCGCAACTAGGGCGTAGCTAGTGCCCAACTGAGGCGCGAGTAGGATGCAACTAGGGCGCAAATAGGACGTAACTATGGCACAAGTAGGACGCAAGTAGCACGTAGCTAGGTCACAACTAGCGCCCAACTAGGGCACAAACAGGGTGTAGCTAGTGTCCAACTGAGGTGCCACTAGGGCACAACTAGGGCGCATGTAGGGTGGAACCAGGGTGCAAGGGTGTAACCAGGGCACAAGTAGGGCACAAGTACGGTACAACAAGGGCGTAACAAGGGTAAAACTAGGGTGTAACAAGGACACAACTAGGGCGCAAGTAGGGCACAAGTAGGGCGCAAGTAGGGCGCAACTAGGGCACAACATGGGTATAACTAAAGCACACCTAGGGCGTAACTAGGGTGCAACTAGGATGCAACTAGGGCACAACTAGGGCGCAAGTAGGGCACAAGTAGGGCGCAAGTAGGGCGCAACTAGGGCACAACATGGGTATAACTAAAGCACACCTAGGGCGTAACTAGGGTGCAACTAGGACATAGCTAGGGCCGAGCTGAGCCGCAACTAGGGTGAAACTAGGACGCAAGAAGGGCGCAACTAGGGCGCAAGTAGGGTACAAGTATGGCGCAAGTAGGGCATAACTAGGGCACAACTAGGGCTCAACTAGGGCGCAAGTAGAGTGAAGGTAGTGTTGATTTGAGGCGTAACTAGGGCACAAATAGGGAACAAGTAGGGCGCAAGTAGGGTGCAAGTAGGGAGCAATTAGGATGCAACTAGGACGCAACTAAGGCGCAAATAGGGCACAAGTTGGGTGCAAGTAGGGGGTAACTAGGGTACAACTAGGGAACAAGTAGGGCGCAAATAGAGCACAAATAGGGAACAAGTAGGGCGTAACAAGGGCGCAAGTAGGATGCAAGTAGGGATCAAGTAGGGCACAACTAGGGCACAACTAAGGCGCAACTAGAGTGCAAGTACGGCACAACTAGGGTGCAACTAGGGTGTAGCAAGGGAGCAACTAGAGCGCAACTAGGACGAAGCTAGTGCCCAACTGAGGCACAACAAGGACACAAGTAGGACGCAAGTAGGACGCAAGTAGGACACAACATGGACACAACTAGGTGGCAACTAGGGCATAACTAGGGTGCAAGTAGGGTGTAAGCAGGGCTTAACTAGGGCACAACTAGGTAAAAACCAGGGCGTAAGTACGACGTAACTATGGCGCAAGTAGGGTGCAACTAGGGTGCAGATAGGGTACAACTAGGGCGCAAGTATGGTGCAAGTAGGGCGCAAGTCGGGTGCTACAAGGGCACAACTAGGGTGCAACTAGGGTGCAAGTGAGGCGCAAGTAGTGCGCAAGTGGGACGCAGCTAGGGTGCAACTAATGTGCAACTAGGGCGTACCCAGTGCCCAACTGAGGCATAACTAGTGTGTAACTAGGGCTCAACAAGGGCGCAACGAGGGTGAAACTAGGGTACAAGTAGTGCGCAATTAGGGTACAACTAGGACGCAACTAGGGTATCACTAGGGCGTAGCTACTACGCAAGTGAGGCGCAATTAGGGTGCAACCTGGACGCAAGTAGGGCGCAAGGGGGGCACAACTAGGACATCAGTAGGGCGCAACTAGGGCTTAACTAGGGCTCAACTAGGGTTGATTGGGCGTAAATAGGGTACAACTAGGATGTAACTAGGGTGCAGCTATTGCGTAGTTGGTGTCCCAACCGAGGTGCAACTAGGATGCAACTAGGCTGAAAGCACGGTACAACAAGGGCACAAGAAGGGTGTAAGTTATGAGCAACTAGGGTACAACTAGGGCGCAATAAGGGGGCAATGAGGGTGCAACTAGGATGTAAGTAGGGGGAAATTAGGGCGTAATTAGGATGCAAGTAGGGCACATATATGGCAAAAGTAGGGCGCAAGTATGGTGCAACTAGGGCACAACTAGGGTGCAACTAGGGCGTAACTAGGGTGCAACTAGGGCACAACTAGGGCGCAAGTAGGATGCAAGTAGGGCACATATATGGCAAAAGTAGGGCGCAAGTATGGTGCAACTAGGGCACAACTAGGGTGCAACTAGGGCGTAACTAGGGTGCAACTAGGGCACAACTAGGGCGCAAGTGGGGTAAAAATAGGGTGCAACTATGGCGCAACTATGGCGTAACTAGGGTGCAAGTAGGGTGCAAGTAGGACACAACTAGGGTGCAACTAGGATGAAAGCACTGCGCAAGTAGGGGGCAACTATGGCGCAACTATGGCGTAACTAGGGTGCAAGTAGGGTGCAAGTAGGACACAACTAGGGTGCAACTAGGATGAAAGCACTGCGCAAGTAGGGGGCAACTATGGCGCAACTAGGGCACAACTAGGGCGCAACTAGGGCCTAGCTAGTGTCCAATTGAGGCACAATTTGGGCACAACTAGGGCGCAAGTCGGGCGCAACTAGGGCCCAAGTAGGGCGCAACTTGGGCGTAACTAGGGTACAACTGTGGCGCAACTAGGGGGTAGCTAGTGTCCAATTTAGGGGAAACTAGGGTGTAACTACGGCACAAGTACGGGGCAACTAGGGCGCAAGGAGGGCAGAACTAGGGCGCAACTAGGGTGCAAGTAGGGCCAAACTAGGGTGCAATTAGGGTTCAACTAGGACGCAACTAGGACACAAGTAGGAAGCAAGTGGGGTATTACTAGGGCGTAACTAGGGGGCAACAAGGGTGGAACTAGGGCGCAACTAGGGCGTAGCTAGTGCCCAACTAAGGCTCAAATAGGGCTCAACTAGGATGCAACTAGGGCAGAACTAGGGTGCAAGTAGGGCGCAACTAGGGCGTAGCTAGTGCCCAACTAAGGCTCAAATAGGGCTCAACTAGGATGCAACTAGGGCAGAACTAGGGTGCAAGTAGGGCGCAAGTATGGCGAGAGTAGCCTGCAACTAGGGAACAACAAGGGCGTCAATAGGACATAGCTAGTGTCCAACTGAGGTGCAACTAAGACGCAACTACGATGCAACTAGGGCATAACTAGGGCGGGAGTAGGGCGCAAGTAGGGTGCAAGTAGGGACCTACTATGAAGCAACGAGGACGCAACTACGGCGTAGCTTGTTTCCAACTGAGGTGCAACTAGGGCACAACTATGGCGCAACCAGGGTGGAAGAAGGGCACAACTAGGATACTAGTAGTGTGCAACTAGGGCACAAGAAGGGTGGAAGTACGGTGCAACTAGGGTGCAACAAGGGCACAACTAGGGCACAAGTAAGGTGCAAGTAGGACGCAACTAGGATACACCTATGGCACAACTAGGGCGCATGTAGGGCACAACAAGGGTGCAACTAGGGCGCAACTAGGATGCAACTAAGACGTAGTTAGTGCCCAATTGAGGCGCAAGTAGGGCGCAAATAGTGTGCAAGTAGGGCGCAACTACAGCACAAGTAGGGCACAACTAGGGTGCAAGCAGGGTGAAGGTAGGGCGCAACTAGGGCGCAACTAGGGCGTAACTAGGGCACAACTAAAGCGCAAGTAGGGATTAAGTAGGGCCTAAGTAGGGCACAACTAGGGTGCAACTTAGGTGTAGTTATGGTGCACGTAGGGTGCAAGTATGGCTTAACTACGGAAAAACAAGGAAGCAACTAGGCACAACTAGGGCGAAGCTAGTGCCTAAGTGTGACGCAACTAGGGCGCAAGTAGGGCGCAAGTCGGATGCAACTAGAGCCCAAGTAGGGTGCAACTTCGGCGCAAAGTAGGGTGCAAGAGGGGCGCAACTAGGGTGCAACTAGGGTGCATCTAGGGCCCATCTAGGATGTAGTGCCAAAATGAGGCACAACTAGGGTGCAACTAGGGTGCAAGTAGGGCGCAAGTAGGGCGCAAGGAGGACGAAACTAGGGCACAACCAAGGCCCAACTAGGGCACAACTATGGCGCAACTATGGTACAAGTAAGACGCATGTAACTAGGATGCAAATATGGCATAACAAGGGCGCAACTAGGGCGCAACTAGGGCACAACTAGGATGCAGCCAGGGCGTAACTAGGGCGTAGCTAGTGCCCAACTGAGGCACAACCAGGGCATAACTAGGGCGCAACTAGTTCGCAACTAGGACGCATGTAGGGCGCAAGTAGGGCGCAACTAGGGCACAACTAGGATGCAGCCAGGGCGTAACTAGGGCGTAGCTAGTGCCCAACTGAGGCACAACCAGGGCATAACTAGGGCGCAACTAGTTCGCAACTAGGACGCATGTAGGGCGCAAGTAGGACAGGGGCGCAAGAGGGTACAACAAGGGTGCAACTAGGGCATAGCTAGTGCCCAACTGAAACACAGCTAGGGCGCAACTAGGACGCATCAAGGGCACAACTAGGGCACAAGTAGGGCGCATGTAGGGCGTAAGTAGTGTGCAACTAAGACGCAAATAGGGCCCTACTGTGACACAAGTAGGGCGCAACTAGGGCACAACTAGGGCGTAGCTAGTGTCCAATTGAGGCGCAACTGAGGTGCAACTAGGATGCAACTAGGGCAGAAGTAGCGTGCAACTAGGGCGGAACTAGAGCGCAACTAGGACACATGTAGGGCGCAAGTTGGGTGCAACGATGGCACAAGTAAGGCGCAAGTAGGACATAACCTAGGGTGCAAGTAGGGTGTAACTAGGGCGGAACTAGAGCGCAACTAGGACACATGTAGGGCGCAAGTTGGGTGCAACGATGGCACAAGTAAGGCGCAAGTAGGACATAACCTAGGGTGCAAGTAGGGTGTAACTAGGGCATAACTAGGACATAACTAGGGTGAAAATAGGACGCAAAGAGGGTGCAAGTAGGGTACAACTGGGGTGTAACTAGGGTATAAATAGGATCCAAATAGGGTGCAAGTAGAGTGTAGGTAGGGCGCAACAAGGGCGCAACTAGGGTGTAAATAGGGCACAACTAGGGCGCAACTAGGGCATAGCTAGTGTCCAACCGAAGCACAACTAGGTTGCAAGTCGAGCGCAACTAGGGCGCAACTAGGGCGCAACTAGGGCACAAGTAGTGTGCAAGTACGGCACATCTAGGGCGCAACTAGGACGCGGCAACGGTGTAGCTAGTGTCCAGCATAGGCGCATCGAGGGCACAACTAGGGCACAAGTAGGGCATAAAAAGGGAGCAAGTAGGCTGCAAGTAGGGTGTAACTAGGGTGCAACTAGGGCACAACTAGGGCATAGCTGGTGCCCAACAGAGGCGCAACGAGGGCGTAACTAGGACTCAAGTAGGGTGCAACTAGGGCACAAGTAGGGCACAAGTAGGGCGCAAGCTAGGCACAAGTAGGACGTAACTAGGCCGCAAGTAGGGTGCAAGTAGGGTGCAACTAGGGCGAAACTAGGGCGCAACTAGGGCACAACCAGGGCGTAGCTAGTGCCCAATGGTGATGCAACTAGGGCGTAACTAGGGCGCAAGTTGGACACAAGTAGGGCGCAAGTAGGGTGCAACTAGGGCGCAAGAAGGATGCAAGTAGGTCACAACTAGGGTGCAACTAAGACGTATTTAGGGCGCACATAGGGTATAGATAGTGCCCGACTGAGGCACAACTAGGGTGAAACTAGGGCGTGAATAGGGTGCAAGTAGGGTGAAAGTAGGGCGCAAGTAGGGCGCAACTAGGGTTCAATTAGGGCGCAACTAGGGCGCAACTAGGGCACAAGTAATGTGCTAGTAAGGTACAAGTAGGGCGCAACTAGGGCACAAGTAGGGCGGAAGTAGGGCGTGGGTAGGACACAACTAGGGCGCAACTAGGGTGCAACAAGGGAGTAACTTTGACACAACTAGGGTGCAACTAGTGCGTAACTAGGGTGAAGGTAGGGCGCAAGTAGGACGCATGTAGGATACAACTAGGGCGCAACAAGGGTGTAACTAGGATGTAGCTAGTGCCCAACTGAAATGCAATGAGGGTGCAACAAGGCCGCAACTAGGGTGCAATTAGGGTGCAAGTGGGGTGCAACTAGGGCACAACTAGGACGCTACTAGTGCGCAACTAGTGCGAAACTAGGACGCAATGAGGGCGTAGCTAGTGCCCAACTGAGGTGCAACTAGGGCGCAACTAGGGCGCAACTAGGACACAACTAGGGCGCAACAAGGGATGAACTAGGGCGCAATTAGGGCGCAAGTAGGATGCAAGTGGGGCGCAACTAGGGCGCAACTAGGGTGTAACTAGGGGAAAAATAGGATGCAAGAAGGGCGCTAGTAGGGCACAACTAGTGTGAAAACAGGGTGCAACTAGGGTGCAACTAGGGCGCAACTAGGGTGGAGCTAGTGTCCAATCGAGGCACAACTAGGGCACAACCAAGGCGCAAGTAGGACGCAGCTAGGGCGCAAGTGATGCCCAAGTAGGGCATAGGGAGGGTGCAAGTAGGGCGCAACTAGGGTGCAACTAGGGCACAACCAAGGCGCAAGTAGGACGCAGCTAGGGCGCAAGTGATGCCCAAGTAGGGCATAGGGAGGGTGCAAGTAGGGCGCAACTAGGGTGCAACTAAGGTGCAATCAGGGTGTAACTAGGAGTAGCTAGTGTCTACCAGAGGCGCAACTTGGGCGCAAGTAGGGCGCAACTAGGGCACAAGTAGGGCGTAACTAGGGCGCAAGTAGAGCGCAACTAGGGCGCAACTCGGGCGCAAGCAGGGCGCATTCAGGGTGCAACTAGGGTGAATCTAGGGTGTAACTAGGGCGCAAGTAGGATGCATGTAGGGTGCAACTAGGGTGCAAGTAGGGCGCAACCAGGTTAAAAATAGGGCGCAAGTAGGATGGAAACAGGGCGCACGTAGGGCATTAATGGGGCACGACTAGGGTGCAAGTAAGAAGCAAGTATGGCATAAGTAGGGCATATTCAGGATGCAACTAGGACACAACTAGGGTGCAACTAGGGCGCAAGTAGGACGCAACTAGGTCGTACCTAGGGTACAACTAGGGCACAACTAGGGCGTGCCTAGTGTCCAACTGAGGCGCAACTCGGGCACAAGTCGAGCACAACTAGGGCACAATTAGGGTGTAACTAGGTCGTAAGTAGCATGTGAGTAGGACGCAACTAGGGCGCAACTAGGGCACAACAAGGGCGTCGCTAGTGCTCAACTGAGGCACAACTAGGGCGGAACTAGGACGCAAGTAGGGCGCAACTAGGATGCACGTAGAGCGCTAGTAGGGCACACCTAGGATGTAACTAGAATGCTACTAGGATGGAAGTAGGGACCAAGTAGGGCACAACTAGGGAGCAAGTAGTGCGCATCTAGGGTACAAGTACAGAGCAAGTAGGGCGCAAGTAGGACACAACTAGGGTGCAACTCGTTCAAAACTAGGGCACAAGTAGGGTACAATTAGGACTTAAGGAGGGTGCAACAGGGGCGCAACTAGGGCGCAACTGGGGTGCAAGGAGGGTGTAAGTAGTGCACAACTAGGGCGCAACTAGGATGCAACTAGTGCGTAACTATGACGCAACTAGGGCATAGCCTACGCTCAACTGAGGCGTAACTAGGGCGCAACTGGGGTGCAAGGAGGGTGTAAGTAGTGCACAACTAGGGCGCAACTAGGATGCAACTAGTGCGTAACTATGACGCAACTAGGGCATAGCCTACGCTCAACTGAGGCGTAACTAGGGCGCAACTATGGTGCACCTAGGACGCAACACAGGCACAACTAGGGCACAAGTAGGGTGCAACTAGGATGCAAGTAGGGCCCAAGTAGGGCAAAACTAGGTCGCAACTAGGGCACAACTAGGGCACAACTAGGGCGCTCATAGGGCACAACTAGCGCGCAACTATGATGCAACTAGGTCGCAACTAGTGCGTAGCTAGTGCCCAACTGAGGCATTACTAGGGCGCAACTAGGTTGCAATTAGGGCACAACTAGGACGCAACTATGGCGCAACTAGGCCACAACTAGGGCATAACTAGTGTCCAATTGACTTGGTACTAGGGCGCAACTAGGAAACAACCACGAGGTCACTAGGGCGCAAGTAGGACGCAATTATGTTGCAACTTTGGTGCAACTCAGGCACAAGTAGGGCGCAGATAGGGTAACAACTAGGGCACTACGTGGGTGCAACTAGGGTGTAAGTAGGGCATAAGTAGGGTCCAAGTAGGGCGTAACTAGGGCACAGCTAGGACGTAACTATGGCTCAAGTAGGGTACAAATAGATCGCAAGTAGGGCACAACTGGGACGCAAGTAGGACGCAAGTAGGACGCAAGTAGGACGCACGTAGGGTACAACTAGTGTGGAACTAGGGCCCAAGTAGGGCGCAAGTAGGGCACAAGTAGGCTGCAAGTAGGGCAGAGCAAGGGCACAACCAGGGCGCAACTAGGGTGTTGCTCGTGTCCATCTAAGGTGGAACTAGTGCGTGACTAGGTGGCAAGTAGGGCGTAACCACGATGCAAGAAGGGCGCAAGTAGGGGGAAGTATGGCACAAGTAGAGCGCAACTAGGGCACAAGTATGACACAAGTACGGCGTAACCAAGATGCAAGTAGGGCGCAACTAGGATGCATGTATGTTGCAAGTAGGGCGCAAGCAGGACATAAGAAGTACGTAACTAGGATGCAAGTAGGCCACAAGGAGGGTGCAAGTAAGGTGTAAGGAGGGCACAACAAGGGTGTAATTAGGGCGCACATAGGGTGCAAGTAGGGCAGAAAAAGTGCACAACTAGGGCGCAAATAGGGCGCAAATGCAATGTAGCTAGTGCCCAACTGAGGTGCTACTAGGGTGCAACTAGGGCGGAACTAGGGTGCAAGAAGGGCGCAACTATGGCGCAAGTTGGACACAAGTAAGGGAGAAGTGAGGCGCAACTAGCGTTCAACGAGGGCGCAACTAGGACGCTAGTAGGACACAAGTAGGGCGCAACTAGGGCACAATTAGGGCGCAACTAGGGCGTAGCTAGTACCCAACTGAGGTGTAACTAGGGTGGAACTAGGGTACAAGGGTACAACTAGGGCACAAATAGGACGGAAGTAGGGCGCAAGTAGGGCGCAAGTAGGGCGCAACTAGGCCGAAACTAGGGCGTAAGTAGGGCTCAAGCAAGATGCAAATAAGATGCAAGTACGGCACAACTAGGGCGCAAGTACAGTGCAGGTACGGTGCTAGTAGGGCGTAGCTAGGGCGCAACAAGGGCGCGATTAGGGCGCAAGAAGGACGTAAGAAGGGCGCAAGTAGGGCACAAAAAAGATGCAACTAGGGCACAACTAGGGCATAACTAGGGCACAATTAGTGATTAACTAGGACACAACTAGGGCACAACTACGGTGCAACATGGATGTAACTAGAGCACATCTAGGGGCACAGCTAGGGAGTAGCAAGCATCCAACTTAGGCACAACTAGAGCGCAACAAGGGTGCAACTAGGGCGTAAGTAGGACGCAACTAGTGCGCAAGTAGGGCGCAAGTAGGGCGCAACTAGGGTGCAACTAGAACACAACTAGGGCGCCTGTAGGGTGCTACTAGGGTGCAACTAGGGCGCAACTAGGGCGGAACAAGGACGTAACTAGGGTGTAGCTAGTGCCCAACTGAGGCGTAACAAGGGTGCAACTAGGATGCTAGTAGGGCACAACTAGGATGCAAGTAAGGCGCAAGTAGGGCGCAAGTAGGAAGCAAGTAGGGTACAACTAGGGCGTGACTAGGGCGCAACTAGGGCCCAGCTAGGGCGTAGCTAGTGTCCAACTGAGGCGCAACTAGGATGCAAGGGTGAAAGTAAGGCACAACTAGCGCACAAGTAGGGCGCATATAGGGGCAAACTATGGGGAAAGTGGGGTGCATGTAAGGTACAACTAGGGCGGAACTAGGACGCAACTAGGGTGCATGGAAGGCACAAGTAGGGTGCAAGTAGGGCGCAAATAGGGTGCAACTAGGGCAGGACTAGGGCGCAAGTAGGACGTACGTAGGATGCAACTTGGGCAAACCTAGGACGCAACTAGGGCGTAGCTTGTGTCCAACTGAGGCACAACTAGGATGCAAGGGAGATACAACAAGGGCGCAAGTTTGGTGCAACTAGGGCGCAAGTAGAACGCAATTAGGATGCAACTAGAGTACAAGTAGGGCGCAACAAGGACGTAGATTGTGCCGAATTGAGGTGTAATTAGGGCATAGGTAAGGCACAAGTAGGGACAACTAGGGCAGAAGTAGGGCGCGAGTAGGGCGTAACTAGGGCACAACTAGGGTGCAATTAGGGCGCAACTAGGGCGCAACTCGGGCACAAGTAAGGTAGAAGTAGGGCTCAACTAGGGGGCAAGTAGGGTGCAACTAGGGCATAAGTACAGCGCAAGTAGGACGTAAGTAGGGTGCAACTAGGGTGCAACTAGGGCACAACTAGGGTGCAAGAAGGGCACAAGTAGGGCACAAGTAGGGTGCAACAGAGGTGCAACTAGGGCGCAACTAGGACGGAAGTAGGGCACAAGAAGTGCACAATTAAGATGCAACTAGGACGGAACTAGGGCGCAACTAGGGTACAACTAAGGCTGAATTTGGGCATAGCTTTTGCCTAACAAAGGCGCAATGACAGTGCAACTAGGGTGCAACTAGAGCACAACTAGGGTGCAAGGGGCAACTAATGCGGAAGTAGGGCGCAAGTAGGGCGCAACTGGGGTGCAATTATGGAAAAACTTGGGCACATGTAGGGCGCAATGAGGGTGCACCTAGTGTCAGAAACCGGCCCCTAGGTGGAGGCAGTTCCAACATGGCTTGATTGGTCTTCAGTGTATTTACATCTACTTTTGCGCAGGTTTTGA
Source organism: Penium margaritaceum (assembly GCA_023375785.1). Lineage (NCBI taxonomy): Eukaryota > Viridiplantae > Streptophyta > Zygnematophyceae > Desmidiales > Peniaceae > Penium > Penium margaritaceum. The sequence goes on along the minus strand of SZWC01006744.1, from coordinate 48,877 downwards.
GTCCAAGCGTGAGCTTTCTGGTCACCTAACGCTATGTTTCTGGGAGCAAAAGGGACTTGTGAGACAGTCACTTTTGCAAAGGGAATAAGGCAATATTGCATTAGTTTTTTAACATGGACATGGCGAGGGGTAATGAGGAAGACGTGGACTCCCTGTAGCTTTGTTGCTATGCCTTGTTGCGGATGTATTGTGTGACCACGCCATAGGTGAGCTTGTCCTCTGTCCATCCTCCCAAGACGGTGATGAGAGGGCTCCAACTATCAAAAAGGGCCATGAGAAGGGCCATCACCTGCAGCTGCATATCAATCTTCCACTCCAATTCGTTACATTATGAGGTGAACGATTCAATCTGCAGCTTGGCGGAGATGACATAATCTCCCACCTCGATTCTCATCATGAGGAGTCACTTCATCGCGAATATTTTGTTCGCCATCGACTTGGATTGATGGATGGCGTAGAGTTTTTGCTAAGCCTTGGCTGCCAACTTAGAGCCCTGGAAGTAGCCCCATTGCAAGTCAGCCATCCCGGACACCAGCCGCCTGAGCGCCTACATGTTCTTCTTTGGGAAGGCTCCTTTTGCGCTTCTGTCGCCGTCTCTTCGTCAAGGACTTCCGTTCCCTTCATGAACTCTAGGAGCCCCTTTTGCACAAGGTGCAGCTCAAAGTGCCACCTCCATACCCCATACCCAAGGCCACCCGCATACTTCTGGATGAACTGCGTCTACTTCTGTGCCGTTTGTGCAATCTTCCACTCTGAGACCTCAAAGTTTGACAAAGATGTTGTCCCCGATGACAACCTCGTCCGATGCGAAAGCCGTGAACAATTTGTAGACCAGTCAGGGCCGTGGACCCACAATCCTTTGTCAGAAACTGACTCCCAGGTGGAGGCACTTCCAACATGACCTGAGTGGTCTTCATTGTAATCACGGCTACTTTTTTGCAGGTTCTGAGTCTAAGCGTGAGCTTTCTGGTTGCCTCATGCTATGCTTCTGGGAGTGGAAGGGAGTTGTGAGACTGTCACTTTTGCGAAGGGGATAACGAAGTTTTGAATTAGTTTTCGAACATGGACATGATGAAAATATTTTTAGGGCTAGTCATTAGCTCTCCAACGTATCAAACCGTGTACAATTCGGATCATTGTAGATCCGGCTACGTCAGCCGAAGTGCGACATTCTAATCAAGCTGCTCAGTTTGCGGCGCGGGTCATGTCCCCCGCCGAGGTGCCCTCACACGTCAAGGACCCATAAAAACGCCATTCCGGAGGCGCAGATGTCCCCACATGTAGTGGCGGTGCCTCTTGTGCCTTTGGGGTCTGTTTCGATGAGTTAATCATCGAATCTCTTAATAGGGATTGATGTGGGTCGAAACCTGTTCGTGGACGTGCAGTTCGAATTTTGACGAAGTCCTCAAGTAACAAAGCGTACCTTTGAGTTTCGGACGCCGATCCAGAATTTTGGCTGAGTCCCTCAATAACATACTGCACTACTGACATTCGACGGATCATTCACCGGACGCATCGGCAGCCCTTCCAGAGCAAAATCTCCAGATGGACTTTTGTTACTCGGTGCGGTCTGTTATTAACCGGCAATCGAACCGCGGCCGACTCCCGGAGCCGCCGCACACACCCCAACCACGGGCAACGGCCCATATCTCCCTCGTTACTGGTTTCATTCCTGTATAATAACTTCCACCGAAATCAGTGACTCGTCAACTTTATGGAGAAATCCTCCATTTTTGGATCCAAGCAATCATCGATCTGCTGGATCCAACTACGAGGATTTTCCTCTCACTGGCGGCTCGTCGGCACCTCTTGGTGCCACACTTAGGCATGCCAAGGGGCAAATCTTCAAGAACTAGGACACAACTAGGGCACACCTAGGAGGAAATTAGGGCGTAGCTAGTGCCCAACTGAGGCACAACCAGGGTACAACTAGGGCGCAAGTAGGGTAGGGTGCAAGTAGAGCGCAAGTAGGGCGCAAGTATGGCGTAAGTAGGGCGCAACAAGGGTGCGACTAGGGCACAACTAGGGCGCAACTAGGGCGTGGCTAGTGTCAAAGTGAGATGCAACTAGACCACAACTAAGGGGCAAGTAGGGCGCAACTAGCGTACAAGTAGGGCGCAACTAGTGTGCACCTATTGCGTAACTAGGGTGCAAGTAGGGCACGCGTAGGGTGCAACTAGGGTGCAACTAGGGCGCAACTAGGGAGCAAGTGGGACGAAAGTAGGGTGCAAGTAGGGTGCAACAAGGACAAAACTAGGGTGCAACTAGGGTGTACGTAGGGTGTAAATAGTGTGCAAGAAGGGTACAATTGGGGCACAACTAGGGTACAAGAAAGATGCAAAGGGCACAAGTGAAGCTCAACTAGGGTGCAACAAGGACACAACTAGGGCGCAAGTAGGGCTCAAGTAGGGAGCAACTAGGGCAAAGCTAAGGCACATCTAGGGCACAACTAGGACGTAGCTAGTGCCCAACTGAGGCGCAACTAGGGGGCAAGTGGGGCGCAACTAGGGCACAAGTAGGGCACAACTAGGTCACAAGTAGCACGCAAGTAGGATGCAACTAGGGCGCAACTAGGGCATAGCTAGTGCCCAGCTGATGTGCAAGTAGGGTGCAACTAGGGCGCATGTAGGGTGCAACAAGGGTGTAAGTAGGGCGCAACAAGGGCGTAAGTAGGGCACAAGTAGGGTGTAACAAGGGCACAATTAGGGCGCAACTAGGGCGCAAAGAGGGCACAAATAGGTTGCAAGTATGTCGCAACTAGGGTGCAAGTACGGTGCAAGTAGGGTACAAGTAGGACGCAACCAGGGCGTACCTAGGGCGCAAGTAGGGCATAAGTAGGGCCCAAGTAGGGTGCAACAAGGGTACAACTAGGGTGCAACTAGGGTGCAAGTAGGGTGCAAGGTGTGCACAACTAGGGCACAACAAGGATGAACCTAGGGCGCAACTAGGACTGAGCTAGTGCTCAACTGAGGAGCGACTAGCTCGCAACTTGGGTGCAACTAGGGCAGAACTAGGGTACAACTAGGGTGTTACTTGTGTCCAACTGAGGTGCAACTAGGGCGCAACTAGGGTGCAAGTAGGACACAAGTAGGGCACATGTAGGATACAACTAGGACATAATTAGGGCGCAAGTAGGCCACAAGTAAGGCGTAAGTAGGGTGCAACAAGGGCTTAAGTAAGGTGTAACTAGGGCGCATGTGGGGTGCAAGTAAGGCGTAAGTAGGACACAAGTAGGGCGTAACTAGGGTGCAAGTAGAGCGCAAGCAGGGCGCAACTAGGGGGCAAGTAGGACGCAAGTAGGGCGCAAGTATGGTACAAGTAGGGTGAAAGTAGGGTTTAACTAGGACACAGCTAGGGTGCAAATAGGACGCCAGTAGGGCATAACAAGCGCGCAACTAGGGCGCAAGTAGGGCACACTTAGTGTGTAACTAGAGTGCAACTATGGCGCAACTAGGGCGCAACTAGGGCGCAATTATGGTGTAACTAGTGTCCAAGTGAGGTGCAACTAGGGCGCAAGTAGGGCACACTTAGTGTGTAACTAGAGTGCAACTATGGCGCAACTAGGGCGCAACTAGGGCGCAATTATGGTGTAACTAGTGTCCAAGTGAGGTGCAACTAGGGTGTAACTAGGGCGCAACTAGGGCGTAAGTGGGGCTCAAGAAGGGCACAAATAAGGCACAGTATGACGCAAGTAGGATGCAACTAGGGTGCAACTGGTGCGCAACTAGGGTGTGGGAAGGGCGGAGCTAGTGTCCAACGGAGGCTCAACTAGGGCACAACTAAGGTGCAAGTAGGGCGCAACTAGGGCACAACTAGGAAGCAACTAGGACACAACTAGGGTGAAACTAGGGCGCAAGGAGGGCGCGACTAGTGCGCAAGGAGGGTGCAAGTACGGCGCAAGTAGGGCGTAACCAGGGCGTAAGAAGGGTGAAGTAGGGCGCAAGTGGAGCGCAACAAGGGCGCAACTAGGGTGCAATAAGGGCGCAACTAGGGCGTAACTCGGGCGCAAGTAGGGTGCAAGTAGTGCACAAAAAGGGTATAACTAGGGCGCAAGTAGGACGCAAGTAGTGCGTAATCAGGGCGCAACTAGTGTGCAACTAGGATGCAACTAGGGCGCAACTAGGGCGCAAGTAAGGCGTAGCTAGTGTCCAACTGGGACGGGACTAGGACACAAGTAGTATGCAACTAGGGTGCAACTAGGGCCCAAGTAGGGCGCAACTAGAGCCAACTATGGTGCATCTCGGGTGCAACTAGGGCGCGAGTAGGGGACACGTAGAGTGCAACTAGGGTGCAACTTGAACGCAGCTAGGGCGTAACTAGGGCGTAACTAGGGCGCAAGTAGGACGCAAGTAGGGTGCAAGTAGGGCATAACTAGGGGAAAAGTAGGGCGTAAGTAGGGCGCAAGTAGAGCACAAGTAGGACGCGACTAGGGCGCAAGCAAGGTTCTAGTAGGGTGGAAGAAGGGTGCAACAAGGTTGCAATTAGGGCCTAATTAGGGCGCAAGTAGGGCACAAGTAGTGCGTAACTAGGGCGCAACTAGGGCACAACTAGGGCACAACTAGGGTGCAACTAGAGCGCAACTAGGACACAACTAGGGCATAGCTAGTGTCCAACTGAGGCACAACTAGGGTGTAACTAAGGCGCAACTAGGGCTCAAGAAGGGTACAACTAGGGCACAAGTAGGACGCACGTAGGACATAACTAGGGCGTTCCTAGGGCACAACTTGGGCGCAAGTAGGGTGTAACTTGTGCGAAGTACGGTGCAAATAGGGCAGAATTGGGGCACAAAAAGGGCGCAAGTTGGGTGCAGTAAGGGCAGAACAAGGGCGCAAGTAGGGTGCAAGTAGGGCGCAAGTAGTGTGCAAAAAAGACACAACTAGGGTACAACTAGGGCGCAAGTACGTCGCAAGTAGTGCGCAGCTAGGGCGCAACCAGTCCGCAACTAGGGCACAACGAGGGAGCAACTAGGGCGCAACTAGGGCATAGCTAGTGTCCAACTTAGGCGCAACTAGGGCGCAATAAGGACGCAACTAGGAGCAACTAGGGCGCAAGTGAGGTGCAACGAGGGTGCAAGTAGTGCGTTACTAGGGTCCAACTAGGGTGCAACAAGGGTGCAAGTAGGGCGCAACTAGGGCGTAACTAGGGCTCAACTAGGACCCAACTAGGATGCAACTACAGTGCAACTAGGGCGTAACGAGGCCGCAAGTAGGGCGCAACTAGGGCGTAACTAGGGCTCAACTAGGACCCAACTAGGATGCAACTACAGTGCAACTAGGGCGTAACGAGGCCGCAAGTAGGGCGCAAGAAATGCCCAACTATGGCACAACTAGGGTGCAACTAGGACGCACCTAGGGTGCAACTAGGGCACAACTAGGACGTAGCTAGTGCCCAAGTGAGGCATAACCAGGGCACAACTAGGGTGCAACTAGGACGCACCTAGGGTGCAACTAGGGCACAACTAGGACGTAGCTAGTGCCCAAGTGAGGCATAACCAGGGCACAACTAGGGTGTAGGTAGGGTGTAACTAGGGCGCAAGTACGCCGCAAGTAGGACGCAAGTAGAGCACAAGTAGGGTGCAACTAGGGAGGAACTAGGGTACAAATAGCTAGTGTCTAACTGAAGTGCAACTAGGGCGCAACGAGGACGCAAGTAGAATGCAACTAGGGCGCAAGTATGGCGTAACTAGGATGCAACTAAGGCATAACTAGGGCACAACTAGGGCGCAACTAGGGTACAATTAGGGTGCAACTAGGACGCAACTAGGGTGCAACTAGGGCGCAACGAGGACGCAAGTAGAATGCAACTAGGGCGCAAGTATGGCGTAACTAGGATGCAACTAAGGCATAACTAGGGCACAACTAGGGCGCAACTAGGGTACAATTAGGGTGCAACTAGGACGCAAACAGGGTGCAAATAGAGCGTGAGTAGGGCGCACGTAGGGGGTAAGTAGGGTGCAACTAGGGCGTAAATAGGGTGCAACCAGGGCGCAAGAAGGGCACACATAGGGCACAAGTAGAGCACAACTAGGGTGCAACTAGGGTGCAAGTAGGACGCAACTAGGGCACAAGTACGTCACAACTAGAGCGTAACTAGGGTGTAAGTACGGCGCTGGTAGGGTGCACCTAGGGTGCAGCTAGGGTGCAACTAGGGCACAACTAGGACGTAGCTAGTACCCAACTAAGGCGCAACGAGGGCGCAACTAGGGCGCAAGTAGAGCGCAAGTTGGGTGCAAATAGGGTGCAACTAGGGCACAACTAGGGTGCAACTAGGGTACAAGTAGGGCGGAAGCATGGCGCAACTAGGGTGCAACTAGGTTGCAACTACGGCGCAAGTACGGTGCAATTAGGGTGCGAGCAGGACGCAACTAGGGCGCAATTAGGACGCAACTAGGGCGCAAGTAGGGCGCCAGGAGGGTACAAGTAGGGTTCAACAAGGGCGCAACTAGGACACAACTAGGGTGCAAGTGAGGCGCAAGTAGTGCGCAACCAGGGCGCAACTAAGGTACAACAAGGGTGCAACAAATGCGCAGCTAGTGCATAGCTAGTGCCCATCTAAGGCACAACTAGGGCGTCTCAGGCGTAACTAGGGCGCAAGTGGGGCGCAAGAAGGGTACAGCCAGGGTGCAACTAGGTGCAATTAGGGTGCAAAAAAGGGTGCAACTAGGGCATAGCTAATACCCAACTGAGGCACAACTAGGGCACAACTAGGGCGCAACTAGGGCACAAGTAGGGCGCAACTAGGGCGCAAGTTGGGTGCAACTAGGTCACAACTAAGGCGCAACTAAGATGCAACTAGGCGCAACTAGGGCGCAAGTAGGATGTAAGTTGGGAGCAAGCATACGCAACTAGGGCACAACTCGCACCCCACTTATACCTTAGTTGTGCCCTACTTGTGCCCTAATTGTGCCCTATTTGCGCCCTAGTTGTGCCCTAGTTGCGCCCTAGTTGGTCCCTAGTTCCCTCCTACTTGCGCGCTTCTTATGCCCTAGTTATACCCAACTTGCGCCAAACTTGCACCCTAGTTGCGCCCTAGTTGTTCCCTTGTTGTGTCGCACTTGTGCCCTGGTTGCGCCCTACTTGCGCCCTAACTGTCCCTAGTTGTGCCCTAGTTGTGCCCTAGTTGCGCCCTAGTTCCGCCTTTCCTGCGCCCTAGTTTCGCCTAACTTGCGCCCATCTTGTGCCCCAGTTGCACCGCAGTGTGGCACTAGCCACGCCCTAGTTGCGGTGTGGTTGCGCTCTAGTTGGGGCCTAGTTGTGCCCTTGTTGCTTCCTACTTGCGTCCCACTTAAGCCCTAGTTGAGCCCTAGTTGCATACTAGTTGTCCTCTGGTAACGATATAGTTGCATCATACTTGCGCCCTAGTTGCGCCATACTTGCGCCCTTGTTTTGCCCTACTTGCGTCCTAGTTGTATCCTAGTTGTGCCTTAGTTCTGCCGTACTTCTGCCTTAATTGCGCCCTACTTGTGCCCTACTTGCACCCTAGTTGCGCCTTACTTGTGCCCTAGTTCCTTCTTAGTTGTGCCCTAATTACGCCCTTGTTACGCCTCAGTTGGGCACTAGGTACGCCCTATGTGTGCCCTAGTTGCGCACTACTTGCGGCCCACTTGCACCTTACTTGCGCCCTACTTGCATCCTAGTTGCACACTAGTTGTGCCCTAGTTATGCCTTTGTTGCGCCCTAGTTGCGCCCTAGTTTCGCCTCAGTTGGGCACTAGCTATGCCCTAGTTGCACCCTAGTTACGCCCTACTTGCGCCTTTGTTGTGCTCTAGTTGCGCCCTGGTTGCACCTTACTTACGCCCTAATTGCGGCCTAGTTGTGCGCTACTTGCGCTCTAGTTACGCCCTTCTTGCGTCCTACTTGCACCGTACTTGGGTCCTAGTTGTGCCCTAGCTACCCGATAGCGTCCTAATTGTGCACTACTGGTGCCCTAGTTGTTCATTACTTGCACCCTACTGTCATCCAACTTTTGTTCTAGTTGTGTCCTAGATGCATCTTAATTGCGCCTTAGTTGCACCCTAGTTACGCCCTTCTTGCGCTCTAGTTGCACCCTAGTTGCGCCTTCCTTAGGCCCTAGCTACTCCTTTGTTAAGCCCTAGTTGCACCCTAGTTGCGCCCTCTTTGTGCCGTACGTGCGCCGTAGTTGTGCCCTACTTGCGCCATGGTTGAGCCTGACTTGAGCCATAGTTGTGCACTAGTTGCGCCTTACTTGCACCCTAGTTACGCCTTAGTTGCCCCCTACTTGTGCCATACTTACGCCTTAGTTGTCCCCTACTTGTGCTCTAGTTACGCCCTACTTGCGCCCTACTTCTGCCGTAGTTGCGTCATAGTTGCACACTAGTTGCACCCTACTTGCGCTCTACTTGCACCCTAGTTGCGCCTTAGTTGGCCCCACTTGCGCCCTACTTGCAGCCTACTTGCCCCCTAGTTGCACCCTAGTTTTGCCCTAGTTGCACCCTAGTTGCCCCCTACTTACGCCCTCCTTACGCAGTAGTTGTTTCTTAATTGTGCCCTTGTTGTACCCTACTTGTGCCCTCTTTGTACTCTACTTGCGCCCTAGTTGCACTCTAGTTGCGCCCTAGTTGCGTCCTTCTTACATCGTAGTTACACCTCAGTTGTTTCCTAGTTGCGCCCTCAATTTTGAGCCCGACGGTTGAGTGCAATTCAGCTAACTGCGCCCTTCTGCAAACCTGCTCGTACTTTTCGACAACTTCGACCACTTTTGAGAATCGAGGATAGAAGTGTCATGACCTTTCAGTCGACTTCTCGACACGTCAAGAAACATCAAGATGTATAAAGATGCATCTCGCATCTTCGCCGTCGATCTTTGAAGCCCCTTGATTCCTCGACAGCGCTTCTCGATCTGACCACTCACGACACGACTTCACACGCGTCGCTGGAGGATCAATCCAATGACCCCGACTATGTCTCATTGGAAGTTGGGTCGAAAGTTGGGTTGGATGTTGGGTTGGAAGTTGGGTTGGAAATTGGGTGGGAAGCTGGGTTGGAAGTTGGGTTGAAGGTTGGGGTGGAAGTTGTGTTGGAAGTTGGATTGGAATTTGGGTTGAAAGTTGGGTTGGATGTTGGGTTGGAAGTTGGGTTGGAAATTGGGTGGGAAGCTGGGTTGGAAGTTGGGTTGAAGGTTGGGGTGGAAGTTGTGTTGGAAGTTGGATTGGAATTTGGGTTGAAAGTTGGGTTGAAGTTGGGTTGAGAAGTTAGGTTGGAAGTTTGGTTAGAAGTTGGGTTGGAAGTTCGGTTGGAAGCTGGGTTGGAAGCTGGGTTGGAAGTTGGGTTGGAAACTGGGTGAGAAGGTGGGTTGGAGGTTTGTTTGGAAGTTGGGTTTGAAGTTGGGTTGGAAGTTGGGTTGAATGCCAGGTTGGAAGCTGGATATGAAGTTTGGATGGAAGTTGGATTGGTGTTTAGGTTGAAAGTTGGGTTGGAAGTTAGGTTAGAAGCTGGGTTGGAAGTTGGGTTGGAAGGTGGGGTGGAAAATGGGTCGGCAGCTGCGTTGGGTTGGGTTGGTTCTCTACACGCAAACCCCCTAGTTCAATTTAGGAGTTTGTATGTTTTGCGTGGGCGGAGCCCGTGCAAATCATACAAAATTCATTTGCACTGCACACACCTATGTGAGTGCGAATGGTGCGTGCACGCCAGTTCCGGCCATCTCACGCGTTTTTAGCGGTGTTTTGCGAGCCTTTTTTTCCCCGCTTTCACTTCCGGCAGGTCACGCACTTCGTACGAAAACAGGGTACGGCCGATCACGTTATCTATGGAAACACAGCCAAAGAGTGCCTTTCTGGCCACGAGCGCCTTCTCTCTCAAAACACCCATGCGCATGCGCATGCATATGCTGTGGACTTCGACGCTTCGGTGGTATGGTGTCTATGATGACGCTGGCGTGTGACGATCCGCATGTCGGCAGACGGGTGCAGTGCGTTGGCCATGGTGGGACAGGTTCAGACACCAATGGCCAATGGCGAAGGCCAAGGTCTCTGGTCAGTGGAAGGCCGGACCAGCGACGTTGGGCACTCCCGCTTGTGTGAGGCCATGGGCACATCCCACGTGCACCAATCACGGCAACGGCAGACTTCGGACACGTGATCCGCCCTGGTCTTGTGCTCAACGGCCTCTAGCGGGTTAGACCACTGCTCTTCTTGCGTTGGCGATTCCCGAGAACAAAGATCACTGCCGGCAGCAACAGCAGGAGCTGCAGTGGCAGTAGCGGCGTTGATGGCGGTCGCGGTAGCAGCAAGAGTCATGGCGTAGCAGGAGCGGCGAAGGTGAGGTGGATTTGTCTGACGGAACCTCTCACAGAAGGCGCAACCTGCGAACAACGGCAGGTCGGCGAACACAGAGTACGGCGTCTGCGGCTGTTTTACCGAGCTCGAAATTCTGTGGCACAATTTCCACAGCTGAATTCTGTGTTTTGGCTTCTCCACGTCGCGCCGCGCAGCAAGGCCGCTGTCGGTGCGGATGCACGATGCAGACTCACGCGCGGGTTTCGCCTTCCTGCTGGCCGAAGCAGGCTGCAGAAGCAGCAGACGTCTGCGGCCAACTAGGCAAGCACTCTGCTCCAAGAAAAGAAGGCTGCAGGCGCTGGCGGCTGAAAGCCAGCTTCAGCAGCAGCGGCGGCGGCGGCAGGAGCGGCAGCATCAGTAGCAATCATGCTTTGCAGTACATTAGCACCAGCCCCAGGAGCAGCAGCGATAGACATGCGCTGCTGTGCAGCAGCATGACGATGTCGGTCATGGCGAGGTGCAGCAGCAGCCGTGAGCTGTGGAAGTGGGCCCACCCTTCTGTCCTCTCAACCTCCTCGTCGTCCTTTGAGCGTGAGGGAGTGTCCCACTTCCCCAACTCTGTCGCTGCAGCAGCTGCGCCGCACGTGGGCAGCAGCAGCAGCAGCAGCCCCGGCAACGACGCTGAGGAATCGAATCTGGACGAGCAGTCACACTCAGCACTGACTGGAGACGCAAAACTGCAGCCAGCCCCAGCAGCAGCAGCAGAAGCAACTATGGCAGTGGCATCGAGGGTGCCTGCGGTGGCTTTGGTGGCGATGCTGGCGGCTGCCATGGTGCTGTGCAACGCGGACCGCACGATCATGTCGGTGGCCATGGTGCCCATGTCCGCCGCCAATGGCTGGAGCCCCACCATCTCCGGCGTCATCCAGGTGAGAAGAAAAGTTGTTCCAACTATTGCAAGAAGCAGCACATGTGCGGCTTGTATGGAATTTCATTTCCTGCAGTGAAGGGACTGCGCCCCTCCACTTCATACCCTCCACTTCATACCCTCCACTTCATACCCTCCACTGCATACCCTGGCTCCATCTGGTCCCACTGCCAAGCCTGGCCTCGCTGTGCCTCTCCCCTCCCCCTCCCGCACCCTCTGTCTTGTGTGTGCACGCAACGCACAAGGGCATCGGTCAGTGTACGAGGAAATCCTCCTGTACCCAACAGCTTTCATGCCAAACCATGGCTCACGGCAAAGCATGGCTCACGGCAAAGCATGACTTACGGCAAAGCATGGCTCATGGCAAAGCATGGTTCACGGCAAAGCATGGCTCATGGCAAAGCATGGCTCACGGCAAAGCATGGCTCACGGCAAAGCATGGCTCACGGCAAAGCATGGCTCACGGCAAAGCATGGCTCATGGCAAAGCATGGCTCACGGCAAAGCATGGCTCATGGCAAAGCATGGCTCACGGCAAAGCATGGCTCACGGCAAAGCATGGCTCACGGCAAAGCATGGCTCACGGCAAAGCATGGCTCATGGCAAAGCATGGCTCACGGCAAAGCATGGTTCATGGCAAAGCATGGCTCATGGCAAAGCATGGCTCA
>SZWC01006744.1:1432-16999 GCA_023375785.1 Penium margaritaceum | reverse complement strand
GCTCCACCTGCTCTGGAGTTGGAGGAGGAGGAGGAGGAGAGCGAAAGGCGCAGGCAGAAGCGAAGATGTGGGGAGGCAAGAGGGCAAGCGCGGCCAGTGGCAGCCAGCAGACTAAGAGGGCTAGAAGAGTGCCTAAGGCTGCCCTCCTGCCGGAGATGTCGAAGCACGAATCAAGCCCAGACCCAACTGTGGGAGACGCAGCTACTCCTACGCACCAAAGCATGGGCAAGCCAGCAAGCCTGTCTGCCCCTCCAAGCACCATGAGAGATGCCACCCATACCGTGCCATGCGTGCACAGCGTCACCAACGGCAGAGACGTGCTGGCGGGTATTCTGCAGGAGCCAGAGTGGCTGAGCAGACTGCACTGCATGCCCATCACTGTGAGCGGTTGCGTGTGGTAGTGAAACAGATTCGTGCCATTGTATGGCTTCTTGTGAAGGATTTTCGACTCCACGGGAACATTGTCTGGTCTGCTGCATGCTCCAACTGTCCTCATTGGTGGAGAGGTTACTGCTGCGGTTTGTGAATCAACCCTGGGAGGTAATGGCAGTGATGCGTAGTGCTGTAGGGGAGTGTAGTGGCAACTCTTTCTGTGGCTATTGCACCTCTGGCTTTGCGCACGCGCGTGTGTGTGTGGGGGGGTGGGGGGGGAGTGTGTGCGTGCTTGCGTGCGTGGGTGCATGCATGATCACGAGATTCCAGCTGCAGTGCAAAATGACTTGTTTTGGTTTCATATTGCGCGTTGCCAAAGCCACGTTGATGAGCACATTGATTAGCACGTTGATGAGCACGTTGATGAGCACGTTGATGAGCACGTTGATGAGCACGTTATCCGTGCCACACATTGCAGTGCATGTTTCCCATGCCAAACATTTCCATGCATGCTTCAACGTCACATTTTTCCTTGCATCTCTTCCACACCACTCATTGCAATGCAATGCAGCTCCGTCGAGACAGCACCAACGACCGTATGGCCATTCTGAGACAAATGGTGGCACCACATTTGCGCAAGGTATGGATGTCCACTAAAACTCGCAACAGAAAACAAGTGCGGTGTGTTGACATGGGACTTTTCCCTCATCGTCTTTGCTTCCATTGTTGGCAAAAGTTTTGCCTTCAACATTCCCAGCATCATCATCATCGTCGCCCTCATTATCATCGTCATTGTCATCCTCCTCCTCGTCGTCATCATCTTCCTCTTTTTTGTCGCCGCTGCCGCTGTCGTCGTTGTCCTTGTCGTCGTTGTCGTCTTCGTCGTCGTCGTCGTCGTCGTCGTCGTCGTCGTCGTCGTCGTCGTCGTCGTCGTCGTCGTTGTGGTCATCATTGTGGTCTTCGTCGCTTTTTTCATCTTCGTTGTCTTCTTTGTCGTCGTCATCTTCGTGGTCACTGTCGTTGTCTTTGTTGTTTTCACTGTCGTTGTTTTTGTTGTTTTCACTGTCGTTGTCTTTGTTGTTTTCACTGTCGTTGTTTTGTTGTTTTCACTTTCGTTGTCTTTGTTGTTTTCATTGTCATTGTTGTCGCCGCCGTCAATGCTGTTCTTCTCACAGGCATCGCTGCTGTCCCTGCTGCTGCCAAAGATGTCAGCTTTTCTTTCCAACATATGGGCATGCTGGAATCCTCCTGAAATCGGATGATTCCCTCAATCGTGCACTGGATGGTGACTCCAAATTCTAGACAACGTTTTTTTCTATGAGAGACGGCGTGTGAAAATCGCTTCGTCTTGTATAGCGCCAATAAATGTTGTCTGATGCGGACGTGAGACCCTCTGTGTTGTGCTACTGTGGTACAGCACCTCCTCTGCACCTCCCTCCTTCTGCCTCTGCATTGTCTTATCATGACCTACAAGGCTTAATCTCTTTTTTTTTTCTTTTTTCTGCCCTTCCCTACTTTCAACATGTACAACTCACAGGGCGACACAGCAACAGTGCTTGCTGCAACGTCGGAGTACGTGAGACAGACGTACTCGAGCATCAAAGGCCTTGTGGATGTGGATGGATTCGCAGACGCTACCAAGGTACATAGATAGTCTTTTCTGAAGCCCCAAATTCTCGTGGCGCTTCACATCTTTTCCCATTTTCACATGGCCCAGAAGACTCTTAGTCATCATTCCATCTGTTTCCGATTCCAATTTCCAGTCAGACAAATTTGCGATCAACTGTCCACATCAAGGTCATTTTCTTTTGCACCTCACTAACTTGTGCATGGGTCTGTGGAAATGTGAATGCACGATGTAACATGTGACATCATCGCAGGCATCTGGTGGTCTCAAGCAACGCGGCTTCGTCATCATGCCACAGCGTGCGGCGGAGTCCATGGTGTCAGCCATCAGACTGAAGCTTCAGTCTTCAGCCACGTAAAACTTCTAACGGTGGAAACAAATCCACAAGAGTGCACAGGTTTACATCTACTGCGTCAACCATTGGTGCGACCGTGACATCCATGCGGTCACCAAAAATCCATGTGGTTCCAGTGGGGACTTGAAGAGCGTTTGCTGCGACACGTCATGAGAAGCTGCAGAAAAGGGAGGACTGGATGAAGGAGATGGGGGACCTTCCTCTTCCAACCTTTGGGGTCTCGGCCAATTCAGCCGCCAGTCTGCCGTACCCATTCCATGGGCATGGCAGGCATGGTGTTTAGCCAACGGCAGATTGGCGGCTGAAGTGCACCGCAATGGTGGGAGAGGAAAACTGAGAAGGGGGGGGAGACAGAGATTCGACGTGCGAAAGGCCGTCCACCAACGGCAGCCAGAAATTGGAAAGAGAAGGGGAGACGTTTGCATCGACTGATCTACCTTGCCTTCTCTTTCCAATTTCTCGAGGCCACAGTGGAAAGGTCCTTTGTATAATAACAACTTCAACTTTTTTGTTTGTGTGCTTTGTTTTGGCTCATGTTTCTGTTCTATTCAGCAATGATGCTGTTCCTTCTGTGACCGGTGTTTTTGGGTACAAGATGGTTGGACCTCCTGTGAGAGAAACATGTTTCAAGAAAGAAACTCACTCCCATGACTAAAAGGAAAAACAAACGTATCCATCAGAATGATCACCAATAGTAACGCTTCAACTTAATTCCAACCATTCTCACTAAAATGCAAAGCAGTGTGCGCTGTTGGTGGGATGCAACCGCAGCCGTTGCGCCGAATTCATTGGCTCATTCTTCCAGCACCTGCAGGTAGGGTGTGGCTACCTCCACCTACGTTGGTCTGCTAGCACCAAGGAGAGGGAGACACCACCCACTGGCATGATCACAAACGTTTCACTCATTGGGTTCGCCAGTGCACCAGTGGGTGAGGAATGATCATAAGTTTCAGGAGTTTGCGCAGTGGACATGTGGAATTGTGTCATGGTGCCAGAACGAGAGTGAGGAAAGCCACGCAGCAACAGCATGTTATGCAGTTAAGTGGAAAACCTTACTACGAGCCATGAGGGCTTTGTACTTGTTCTGTACAAATATCAAAGTAGCGGTGTGGGATCCATCATGAGATCCACACACCATGTCCACCTCTTTCAACGCACCTCATGTTCTGCCTAGGGGTTATGAAGTCACAAAACTGGTGAAGATCAGGAAAATCAGGAAAAAATACATAAAAACGGGAACATTGGAGCTAGAAGAAGGAGTGCACAGTCAGAATTTCGTGTTGAAACTTGCCCCTCCGCATGCCCAAGTGCGGCGCCGGAAGGCGCCGATGAACCACCAGAGACAAGCAAAATCCTTGCAGTTGGATCTCGCGGCTTAAGGATTTCTCAGATCCTTGAATGGAAGGTTTCCACTTAAATTTGACAAGTCGTTGAATCCGGCGGAAGTTGTTTCACTGGAATCGGACGAGTATCTAGGGAGATATGAGCTTCCAAAGTTGGGGTGTGTGCGGCGGCTTTGGGAACCGGCCGCGACTCGATTTCCGGTGAATAATCGACCAGACCGAGTAACAAAAGTGCCATCTGGAGATTTTGCTCCGGAAGGTCTGCCGAGGCATCCGGTGGATAATCCACCGGATCATGTAGTGCCATTTTTTACTGAGGGACTAAGCCAAAATCCTGGTCCAAAACTCAGTAGTACGTTTTGTTACTCGGGGACAGTCAAAATTGTGACTGCAGGTCCACGAACAAGTTTCGAACCTCGTCACACCCCATCACCAAACTCGACCCAAAAGTGGGGAAGGTACGTGGAAACAGCACAGGGGACCCATACATCACGTGCAATGGGATCTGCGCCTCACAAAAGGCGCCTCGCACGTGAAGGAAGGCGCCACGGCGTGTGCACACCATGTAGGTGTTAGGCGTTTTCTGTGGTGGGTGAGACCTGCGCTTCGGCAAGCGTAACTTAGGCTACGCTTGACCAAATTGCGCACAGTTTGGTTCGTTAGAAACCTCATGACTAGCCCTATACATTTTCTGATCATGTCCACATACAAAACTAATGCAAAATCATGTTATTCCCTTCGCAAAGTGACTGTTTCTAATTCCTGCTCACATAGCGTAAGGCGACCAGAAAGCTCACGCTCAACGTCAGATTCGCCCAAAACAGAAGACGTGAACCACTAAAGACGATCAGACCAATTTCGGGACTGCACCACGCAGATTTCCTGACAAAACGTTACGGGGCCATAGGTTTGACCGTCTCCAAGTTTCACGTCTTCTAGAGCGCACGGGATCGTCATCTTGGACATCGCCGTGAAATTCTGAGAACCTGACGGAGTAGAAGTTACACTAATGGTGTAGAAGGAGACGCAGCCCATTCAGAAGTATGCGGGCGGCCCGGGCTTCGGACTATGGAGGTGGAAATTTGCGCTCCATCTCGCGCATAAGGGGCTGCTGAATGTCATGTTGGGACAGGAGGTGCTCATAGAGGCGACTGCTGCGGACGTGGAGATGTAGGTCTTCAAAAAGAATAACACGGAGGCGCTTATGCTCTTGGTGTCCGGGACATCCAATTCCCAGTGGGGCTACTTCGAAGGCTGCAAGATGGCAGCCAAAGCTTGGCAAAAACTCTACGCAATCCACCAATCCAAGTCGCTCGCGACCAAAATCTTCGCGATGAAGCGGCTCCTCATAGTGAGAATCGAGGAGGGAGATGATGTCATCTGTGCCATGCAGCAGATCGAGTCGCTTGCCTCGCAATGCCATGATGTGGGGTGGAAGATCAACACGCAGCTGCAGGGGATGACCTGATAGTTGAGGTCCACTCATCACCGTCCTCGGAGCATGGTCAGAGGACAAGGTCAACTATGGCGCGGTCGCATAGTACATCCGCAACGAGGCATAGCGCCGGAGCTACAAAGAGTCCTCGTCTTCCTCATCGGCCCTCGTCACAATAACTCGTGGTGGCGGAAATGTGGGCAAAGGAAGCGGTGCAAGGGGGGGGAGGGGGGGCGGAAAGAAGGGCACCAAGAAAGGTGCGTACCGTAACTGTAGCAAGGAGGGCCATAGGGCACGAGAATGCCTGGAGGAGGCGAAGGCCGGGGGAAAAAACACCAAAGGCTAGGCGCTCCTCAACGGCAACAAGAACCACTTCCTCAAGAAGGCCAACAGGCGGTGCCTGGACTCCGGGACCGAGGAGCACACCTAGGTCAAGAGGGTGGGGTTCGTCACCTTTGAGAAGTCCTCCAAGTCAATGGTGGTCGCGAACGACAAAGTCAAGCCAGTAGCCGGCCACGGCAACGTGGAGGTGGAAGTCGTGGTAGGCGGTAAGAAGAAACTACGCACAATCTGTGATGTGTAGCACGTCCCCGGCCTGGCTGACATTCTAAGTGTCAACCTCTTGATGGATGAGGGGTATGAGATGCTCTTCCGTAGAAAAGGCACAATGGTACGCAACGACGGCGGCGGCGAGGTCGTGCTGGAGGCGAAGCGCGAGGGCAGTCTCTACATCGTGGAGAACAAGGTGATCCCCACAACAGTGGACGTAGCAAACTTGCAGGATTGCGTCGTCAACATGGCCAAGGGAGGAAGCGCTGATCTGGAGCTCTGGCGCCGACGGTTGGGACATTTGGCGCCTGCACCCGTCAACGAGATGGTGAAGTATGACATGGTGCACGGCCTCGTCATTGAAGGTTTAGCAGACGCGGCAACAGATGTAATAGCTCACAAGAGGTGTGAGCCTTGCATTTTGCAGTGTCACCCTTTGTTCGTCAGGGGGGACTCCATGCGCTCCCTGCTCGTCCTAATGCTAGTGGCTTTGCTCGATCCTGACCCTCTCACTCGGTCCCCTCCACGTCTCAGTTACGCTCAAAGACTCTGCCTTACCCTACTGGCCTCGACGCCTTTGGGCTGGCCACTAGCGTTGCTTGTCCCAACACTATCTTAGGTATGCTTTTATTTTGGGTGAGTTCCAGTGTGCTATTGAGGTATTTGTGACAGGCTGTGTTGCCGAGTGTCATGCCACCGCCAGTACGGTCACACTGACACCGGAGCCCAACACGGTATGTCAGGCCCCTGAGTCCCTTGATACCATTGTGTGGGAGGCGGCCGTGCGTGAGGAGCTCTATGCTTAGGATGAGCACACTTTTTACGAGCTTGTGGATCTCCCACCCCAGTGTAAAGCTGTTTCTGCACGCTGGGTCTTCCGACGGAAGTGAAAGCCTGACGGTACATTCGATCGCTACAAGGCGCGTCTTCCTGTAAAGGGATTCTCTTAGATCCCTGGTGTTTATTTCGACGAGACGTTTGCACCCGTAGGATGGTACACTACAGCTAGGGTGCTCCTCAGTGTTGAATGTTGTTGCCCTTTGTTCAGTGTTGTAGGACGGATCAGGAATGCTCTGCCCCTTGTGGAGGTATGATCCCTAGATCTCTTCTAGTGTGACTCATCTATGCTCTGTGTGTTGTGGGATGTGACTTGTGAGTACACCATGTGGGTGAGTGGTTACCTTGCTCATTTTGTTGATTTGGCCAAGTGAGAGGTCATGAGTTTGATCCTGGCCCCATGCACATCTTGTTTTCTGTGGAAGCTTCCAAGAAAGAAAGTCTGTAGCTTCTTGGACGCTACATGGTTGGTCTGTCACCTTGACACTAGGATGCTTATGTGTCAAGCTCACAGTGCAAGTCTACTGGTGATGTGGCTGGTTCAGGCCACTTCCCATGAATGTGCTTTTAAGTTCTAGGACCGGACAGACAGAAGAGCATCAAGCAAGGGTTAATTGATCAGCAGAGGGAATTCAACAAGAGACATGATAGAAGTCATCAACAACAGAGGCACGAAGCACGATGGCAGGTGTGTCAAGAGCAGTCACAGTGGCACAGTCAGCAGAGTGCTCAACAGTGAGACCATAACGTGTTCATTTTGATGTAGCGTGTTTTCTTGAATGCTCGCTAGATACAGCATTAGTAAAGGGCGAAAAAGTTCCAAATTTAGATATGGCGTGGTTAATGTGCAAAACGTGGATATGACAATACTTATCCAGGATTCTATGGATATATGGTCACTTCCCCGACCCACCATGGTGCTGGGGAGGGGGGGCTGCACACAAATCCACTGTGGAGTTGAACCCGGCCACACCGTAGCATTTTTTGGGGTTACGTAATACCCCTCTGCAATTGGTTGGGTAGCCAAGATTTTACGCTGACGTCAGAAAATCCACTAATAAGCTCTTCTGTGACATGTGTTGTATCTGCAATTGGCATTTGTTGTCCACCGAATGTTGGACAACAGAAACTCGCTGAGCACGATTGTTCCCGCAAAAGCAAATTAAATTCCTACAAAAAAGAGAGGGATGGACAAACATTCGCCAGAAACCAGGGTCTATTCTGGAACATATACCGGACATCGCCAATAACGACGTGACTCGGTCTGTGAAGTCTCCCCGGACAATGCGGGCCAAATAGAACTTCATTCTTTTCCCAGGCATGTACGGTGCTTAAACCTGGCTTACCTCTACGTAACTCCGATGCATGCTCGCGTGCAAAAAAGCCACCAGTTTTGGCCCCTGGTCGTAACCGACTTAGGCGGGAGGCTACACATCACCGAAACTATCCGAGTGCCAAACCCGACTCCCTTAAGATGCTTTAAAGGAGGAAAAGGGTAAACATCTGAGTGTTTCAACCATAGGGTGAAAGAAGATGAAAATTGGAGATGACAACGATGCTCTCAATGAAAGGAAATAGCATAGACCACCCTTTACTATATCAGAGGATGAAGGACGAGGAGCTTTGTTTTGAAAAGTAAGCAATAGAAGGTTTGATTCAAACCTTGCACTTTTTTTTTCCAATCACCCATCACAACCAACCGAGGTAGGACGGCTACATCAGCACTACCCACTAACATTATCCAAGATGGGGTCAATTTGAAAAAATGGAAGTAGAGTAAATCCTTAAGACAGTAAAGTGGGGTAAAATCACTGCACTAAATGTGGCCCTTTCCATATAAATTCATAGAGTCCCATGGAAAATGACAATACCCTACTGCTCCAACTTATTGTCCAAGTTATTATTTGGTTACACAGGGTACAATTTATTGTTGAGATTTTTGTTTTTTTATTCGGGCTGGCTCACATACGTTTCTGGTTTGGACTCCGGTGTAACGATGAATCTGCAACTGGTGCAGGTCTGGCTGTCATGTCGGGAAAAGCTATTCAAGGAACGACGGCACTCACTCTTTCTTTGATTTTGCAGATCAAATGTGGAGAGTGGGGGTGTGTGTGCGTTCACAATGCATGTCGCTGATCGCAATCAAACACATTTGGCTTTGAGAGATCGGTCAAGAGAGGTCCTATTTTGCGTTGAATTGGTCAGCTTGGTCATAAAAGGCTCAAAACTGAACAGTTTTCTAGGATAAATCCAAGCAATAGGGTATCATATTTAGGTGATTACTTGGAAATTTCCTTGGTTTTTTTTTTCTTTTTCTTTTCTTTTCTTTTCTTTTCTTTTTCTGAGGTGAAGAAGAGCGATAATAACTCATTATGGTGTTGGAGAGAGGACTGAGAAATTGTGACTGTTTTGTTGTTAGGGGATGCATATGGATGAGCCAAATTCTCCTGGAAAATGAGGTAAACAAAGAGTAGAAGGAACGACCACCTGAGCCGTGTTGAAGACTATGGGATCTAGGGTTCACAGCAAGAGATCCACCAGGTCCTGTGGATGGTTTGGGAAAAAGGGATTAATGAATGTGAGAAAAATTGGTAGAGAAGACAAGAAACATGGATAATGACGTTCTTTCTCAAGCCTCATGGGATAATTCACTGAGAGAGTGCTAGGAAGCATCCAAACCTTGTCCCCACTGACGAGGCGACACTGTCCAGTTAGCTGATGCACGAGCAAGCATGCAGGTGTAAGGAACAGCAAGGGTTGAGCTCAAAAGACGCGCAAAGCATTGTAATCTTCAATAGCTTAGAATGGAGAGAGAAATTACAACTGACAAGCACACAACATGAATACATGTTGCGGCACACAACAGGTGACGTACGCGACAGTGCCAGTTTTTCCTAAAATTGGCAAGAAACAACTGTTTTTGCCAGAACTCTGCATATGGGCATGCAAACGTAACACTGTCTGAACCTAGAGATATTGATTCTTCAGCCGGACACTAAAAATGATCACAAGCACAGGTACGTCACGAAGTGGTGTGTGCATAATGCAAAACATGCAAAAATTGAGCCTAATGTCAGGCCACCAAGAACATCCTCCAAGCTACCAAAGAAAGGTAGAAGATCCCAGCAAGCACCCGTGACGTTGTGGCAGTTGTCTGGCNCATTAGGTATCATGGACACAGCCGAGTGGTCACTGTAAGCTGTACAAACATACAGGGATGGCTTACTTCACAACATTCACATCCGTCACAAAGAATGAAGGAAAAAGGATTTCGATCATGAAATCTGTCGTGGAAAGGTCCAAAGGCAAGTGTGCATGTCTGCTACAAGGAAGGGCCATGTAAAGGTCCTAGATGGAGATTTTTCTTCTGATTTGGATCTATAAGAAGGAAGAAAGCCATGAAAAGTGAAGAGGCAGGAATACACCTTCAGGAGTGGGGTTCCATGAGATAGCATCCTGTATGAAGGAGCCTGTAAAAACTTTTATTCCTACCAAAACCAGGAATATTTCATAACTGAAATGATATGGAGAAAGGTATGGCAAAACTCTCTGAGACTTACATATGCTGCCCACATGGAAGAGCATCTGAACAAATCTAGCCCACTTTCATTAAGAAAATACCAAAACTACGTATGGTTTTCCAAAGTTAAAGTGATTTGTGAAGACATCGGACATATACGCAAACATTGGAAAGCTTCGGAAAGAATTCCTCCTACCAGCAATCCGTAGAATCCACAAAAAAGCCATGTGTACAATGCAATTAATTGTAACAAAGTTTTGTGGTGAAATATGATCAGCTACATAACCCTTATGGGAAGAAAAAAGATCCAATTATTTTTTCTCATCTCCAAGTACGCCCTCAACATGAGTAGATAATGAAGCCGATGTGATGTGTGGTAGTCTGCCACATCGGTGGGTGGTGGCCATCATTAAATTGTATCTATCCAAGTGACAGTGTGAAGACCTCAAGAGGCCATGAATAAAATACAAGGAGGATGCGTGAAATTACATCCTTCAATGTTTTGATTGAGGTAGGCTCCTTGTTTTCTTGATAAAGTCATCCAGTGATCTAGCAGAACAACCAGCGCATTGCACAAGATCACTGTACGCACATTATCACCACCACCAAGAGCAATGTCAGCAGTAGAAAGAAGAACAAGCTTTCTTCTTGGCATGTTGAAAGTGATTCACACTTCCTCAAGATCATAATCACTACATCTTGTATTACAGGTTACTTGCAGACTAGTCTGGTGGCCATACTTTCCCTTCTTCATGCATCGGCTACCCCCTTGGGCTCACCAAGCGAGAATCGTCATCTCGGAAAATCAGCTCAAGAATCTAGTGTCCCTCTTTTGATACCATGCAGAAATTCTCACAAAAAATTGTTCTCCTGAGCATGCCTTTCCATCTCATCTTCCCATCGTTCCCCCATCCCTCCTGATGCAATTGCTTCCTTAGCATAAGCTCCCTTCCCTGCTTTCTACCATTTCTCCTCTTCCCTTCCCATTCCTTTCACGCCCTTATCCCACGTATGAAACAGTTCATCCATTGCTCACAGAACCACATGGACATAGTTCACACAACCCACCACTATCCTCTATGTATTTCACCCTCTTTTCTGTGTCCTAAATGCTGTTCTCCCTCCCTCTGCGTTGTGATTTTGAAGTATAAAATTAATGGAAATGGTAAAGCAGTGGTTGTGTGGATAAGCTGCACAATGTTATGTAGTTCCTACCTATGCTTACATTGAACCAGATGTAGTATTTGTGGTGTGTGAAGACTCTTCCTCTATGAAAATACACCCATGCTGGCTTCTCCTGCATGGGCAAATTCCATGGCACTATATTCTTCCATACATTTTTCTTCATCTTTTCTATGCTGGAATATTTTGATCATAAATATTTGCACTCATCCACCAAGCTTGGTGATTATCGACAGGCCGACAGTAGAAAATCAGGTCGAGTGAGAAATGCTTCTCACTTAGTCGTGGAGGAGGTGTTGGCAAGTCATTTTTAACCAGGCCTTCCATTTCTAGAAGAAACATCTGGGTGTGATTGTGGAGGTGAGCATGTTCTGTGATATTTAACATGTTTATTAGTATTTCATTTTTGTGCACTTCAGTGCAACACCGTATAAGGGATGAGATGCCAGTCCAACCAGTGGCAGAAAAGAAGGCAACAGAAGAGTAGTATGTGTACGCCTCTGAAATGGAAGGATCGTGGTTTCATGTGAATTTCCATTCTTAACATTGTAATGCAAAGCATTTCTCCGTATTGCATGAGAAAATCCCACAGCACATCCGAAGGCATGGCTATCCATCTGTGTACATTGCATTGCACTGGAGTCCATTTCTCTGGATCGTAGTACATCCAAGTGTGCACATGTGCATCACCAGTGGACCAGTAGGAAACTGGGGATTGACACGTTGCTTACGTCCTAGTTAGCTTGATTGCTCTGCCTCCACTGTCCCACCCCATCCTCATCAAGTCCAACCTTCTCTCCAGTCTGATCGGTGCTTCTTGGTTTCCCGCCTATCCCGCTATCCAGTCTTGCACTGTCAGAAGTGCAATGGCGTGTCACCTGGCCTGGCTAGCTGTTCCATAGGAAGGGCTATACCTATGGGAGAAGACTAAGACTCCAACAAGACTCACCCTCGCCTCCTCTCTCCTCTTAGATAATTCTGAGATTTCAATGAGCAGTTAAGGTCCATGACTAAACCACCTTGAAAATGGCTTCCCGCGTTTGTGACAGTTCGAACCGACCATCAACTTATCCCCTAATAAACAGCGGCGGCAGCAAAGAGAACACGAGTAGCTAACAACCAAAAAAACTATGGAAAAACGACAAGAGGATCATGCACAGAAACAATGGTAACAATCAGGCAATTAAGACGCAGCGTCATCACAACAATTAAAACACCGATAAAGCCAAACAACTGCACCTCGCCTGCCAGTGCCACTGAAGGAGAACAACGGTCCTGATCTTGTCAGAGCCTGGGGTTGTGTTGAAGAAGACTACGATTCTGGCAAGACTCATCCTCGCCTCCTCTATCCTCTTATACAATTCAACATCTCAATAACGTGGTTTAAGTCCTGGGCCAAACTACCTTGACGAGGGCTTCTCGGTCTTCTGACCATTAGAACCAACCATCATTTTCCCCCCTGACAAAGTGACATCTGTCACTCACGTCCGGATAGAGGAAAGAAGCCGTTGCATTGCTATTTCATCCTATTCTGTTGTATCTATGGAGGATTTTCATTCCCTCTTGGATTTACTAAGAATGGTTCTGTCCATCCTATTTGCCTCTGGCTCCACGGTCCTTGTCGGCTTGTCGCTGCTCTGCCTTTCCTTTCTTACTCATCCCTCTTTAGGCAGGAACTCTCTCGCATCTCTCTTTTTTGCATTTCTTTGCTCTGCCACTTTCACTCCTCCGCTGGGCTCTCCTAAGCTCTCCAAGGTATCCATCCAGTGCCTCCGCTTCTCTTGGCGTGACCTTGTCAACTCTCAACTCCAGTGTTCTTATTCACTTCTACACCTTGCTTTGGGTCATTTCCGGCTAACTCCTTGCTCCTGCTCTCTCACTTCCGTTACTTCAATTATCTCCCACACATTCCATTTCTTTTGCTTGCTTCTGCTCTTGAACTCCTCAAGCTTCTACATGTTGTGATAGTACCTTGGCCTCCTTGGCCACTGCCTTCCGCCTCACCCTTCACACATTTTTTAGTAGCACATTAGCGAGCAGATGCAAAGGATTTGTCCAAAAGTAGGTAAAAACAGCTTTCTTGAGTGTGAGCTACGTACCCCATTACAATATATGCACATGACAGAATCCACATCCTGGTGTGCAAAATTTGTAGTTGGTAAGTAGAAGGAAAGACACAAGCACAGTGCAGGAAATTTTTTGGCCAGAATTCTCTGTATTAAAGCCCCTCACTTTTTCAGCCATGGCCTTCACATCCACACCATAGGCGGCTGCACCAGCATAACGTAGCAACGAATACACAAAGGTAAGTCTCCATTACAATATCCCCTTGGTCACACTTACCCTTTCTCATGCTTGAATAACTGCACACCCACAAGTGTTCACACTTGCTCTTGATAATGTTCTCTCTTGCTCATTTCTGAAAAAAATGACTCTGACTATGGCTCTTCTGCATACTCATTTTCTTTTGCTCACACTTTTCCTTTCTCACATTTTTCCCTTGCACAAACATTCCCTTGCTTATATCCGCCTCTCCTCGTACTTTCTGTTTCCTAACCTGAACTCTTCTAATTGTCACTGTTGTTGATCCTTGACCTTGTTCAAAATGACCCCCACCCTCAGATGGCTGATGTAGTTCAGGCCTATTGCATTTGGTTTTGTTTATGATTTGAATCCCATAGTCACGTCCTTTGCCATCCTTGGAGAAACCAGACTCTCTCACCACAGTCCCCTAGAACAGTTGGAAGCATGAACCAGATCAGCTTGGTTTCCTCAAGGGTGCACACACACTTTCAGCCCAATAACCACACCCACCACGCTGGAGTCCGTGACATGCCACACTCAACCGTGGTTGGTTGGATGTGTCTAGTTTTACTGGATCGAGTAGAGCACAGTGCGTGTATTCACCAGTTTCCCAAAAACTGTTTGCAAAGAGTTTAAAATATAAAACTTGTCGAGCTGGATAATGTTGAGCACAACACGGCATTGAACTTCATCATATCTCTCCCCAAGTCCACGTTTGATGCATTCCTTGTGTTATGGTGCGCTGTGGTGTTTCGTAACTGAGGCTTGCATTGTATAACAAAAAAAAGAGAGTCTTTTAGCACTTGAATTCTTGTTCCTGCTGGAAGTGTGTAAACACCACGCATGTTGTCCCCCACCCCCCCTCCCCCAGCCTCCCCCCACCTCAGGCCATGAACCGGGGTGATGTGGAAGTCGAGGCGAACTGGGGTCGCAGAATGTTTAGGCCTCAAATCCAACCCAAATTGCCCACAGCCCGCATAAGTTGCCTCTGTTTCTCTGTTGCAGTCTACGTAGACTTTTTTCATTCCAATCCGCATTCTCCCAGACGTTCCACTGCGTGCCCCCAAGGTTTTGCACCTACACCCTCTCCGATGCCTACCCCGAGCACATTTTCCACCAAGGGCAGCCCATCCATGCCCTCTCCCTCGTCCCCACATCCCAAGCCTGCTGCGACACTCCGTGGTAGGCATTTTGGGCTGTGCTCTCTTCTGGCCTGAAAATCACTGCGGTTTTTCTGTTCATGACTTGCCCATCTCGCGCAATTCTGAATCTTCATCATGTATGTTGTCAAACCATGCCTCTGATGATGTTTTAGTTTATGTTTTTGTGCGTTTTCTGGAGTCTTCATTGGTAGCATTATTACCCTTGCATTTTCCTTCCTCATCCAAGCCATGCTACTGGTTCTGAGGTTGCAACTGCTGCTGCCGCTGCCGCTGCTGCTGATGTTGTTGCTGTTGCAGTTGCTGGTGCTGCTGCTTCTCCTGCTGTCGATGCTGCTGTTGCTGCAGCTGCAGCTATTGCGCCTCCACCAAGTGCTGCTGGTGCTGTGGTTACAACTGAAACTGCTGCTGCTTCCGCCACTGCTCCTTCTTCTGCTACTGCTGCTACCACAGCTGCTGCGTTGCCCTTTCTGTTCCTGGGTTAGTCAGCCATTCCAGTAAGTCAGTCAGTGTGTCATTCTGATAATCCTTCTATCTTTCCATCCATCTGTCTTTCCACCCATCCGTCCGCCGGTCCATCCATCCGTCCGCCTGTCCATCCGTCTGTCCCTCCGTCCGTCCGTCCGTCCGTCCGTCCGTCCGTCTGTCTGTCCGTCCATCCGTCTGTCCATACATCCNCAGTCAGTCAGTCAGTCAGTCAGTCAGTCAGTCAGTCAGTCAGTCAGTCAGTCAGTCAGTCAGTCAGTCAGTCAGTCAGTCAGTCAGTCAGTCATTCAGTCAGTCAGTCATTCAGTTAGTCAGTAAGTCAGTCAGTCCATCAGTCAGTCAGTAAGTCAGTCAGTCAGTCAGTCAGTCAGTCAGTCAGTCAGTCAGTCAGTCAGTC
>SZWC01006743.1:77088-91328 GCA_023375785.1 Penium margaritaceum | reverse complement strand
CTGCTGCTGCTGCTGCTGTTGCTGCTGCTGCTGCTGCTGCTGCTGCTGCTGCTGCCACTGCTGTTGCTGTTCCTGCTGCTGCGGTTACTGTGCTGCTGTGGCAGCTGCAGCCGCAGCCGAAGCCGTTACCAGTAGCCGCTACTGCTGCTGCAAGCACTCCCTTCAGTTAAACCGACGTGAGTGATTCCACAACTGCGAAAATCGGCGAGCAGACGGGGGCAATTGCTCCGTTCAGCCCGACGATGTGACAGGCGCCCGGTGGTTTCAGCACAGAGGATGGAACTGAGAGCGAGTCCAACGCGGAAACGTCTGCCCGTCAGATTGGAGCACCTCTGCTCTGTGCGAGAGGAAGCGGCGGACGGATGGACGAGGCGTGTGCTTCACCCCAAACGTGACGTCGTCATGACATCACGGCGGTAAGGAACCGGCAGGTTAGGGGAGGCGGAGGTAAGGCCACGTCGATTGTGAGCTCACCCGCGCTCCGATAGAACAGATGTCGGTGGGAGATGATGAGCTACTGGATAGATTTTTGGGGGGTTCAACAGTGTTCCAAATCATCTGCCATATCTCTAAGGTGGCCATTCCTGGTCGAATGGGCCAAGAACGCGCTATTTGACAGTCTCTGACCCTCAAACTATTCTGTTTTCCCGCCCAAACAATTCCATTTGCCAGAAAATTGCTGTTTAGAATCACCTCATAGGCAGGTTGGAGAAAATCAATAATACATTTGAAAAATGATGAGTTCAAATCCATGGAGCGTCTGAGCACTGATGTCATCATTTCCTTCAAATATTCAAAGAACCCTCTTTTGAGGAGTTTGTAACTGTTCAAAGGGGGGGGGGGTCCACTTGTTTGCGACGGGAAAGGGGGGTACATTTGTGGTACCCACGAAACCAAGGGGTTTGTAAATACCATATCCACAAGTTGAGATATTATCCACTGTATGTATTTTTTAGTGTAAAATTATTATTCCTAACTCGATTTTCATGCCTGGTGAGCGACATGCATCAGTTATCGAGCATGGTGAGGAAGGTTATGAGACATCCCGCCATTGCAACCATCGCACTTGTGTAATGACGCCTTTCGCGTCCTTTTTTATTCTATTTCCCCACATTATACAACAATTTTTTGAAATTCCCCATGTAGGAGGAGGGCCCATTCAAGCCTCCCTCCACGCGAAAGCGAGGGGTAGCCGAAGGCTAACCCTCACTACGGTGAGTGCTCGCAAGCAGCCACCCCCTCACTGGCCGCCGACCAGCTAGCGGCCAGCCATCAGCACAGCCGGCGGCCGGTCAGGTGATTGTAAAACCATCAACTGGTCCCTTTCCGATCGAACGGCTTGTATGCTGCGAGGCCTCAAGGGTCGAGGCCAGTGGTCTCGACTCCTCATTCCTGCTCTTCCCTCTTCGACCCACAATATGATTGGGGCAAGGAGAGAGGGCGAGCAAGAGAATGCACAGGAGATCGAACCATCACAAGCACAAAATCTTTGAGCGTGTCTGGCACTCGATGCCTTTTGTGTTGTCACATCGTAAACGAAACCGAAGTGTGAGCTTCAAATCTTGTACACAGGAACCTTATGCAAGCTCACGAGTTGTACCCCCCCCCCCCCGTTCATGACCTAGAATAATGTTTTGCCAAACGGTACGTACATGGTGAACAGATAGAAGTTGCGACGTAGAACACGATTTAGAACTTGGGACACTTGGGTAATTTATAATTAGCGGTAAGTGTACTTTCATGACAAGTGTCGAAATGATCCAACATACATATACATACATATAAACATATATATACAAGTGTTGAGTTAGGAATGAGGCATTTTCGGGGTCGTTGGGTCGATTGTCGAGCAATGCGTGCAGAGTTGCGTCGTGAGTGGTCGAATTCAAGAAGGCCCGACAAGAAGTTGGGGGTCTTCAAGAATCAACGGTGAAGATGCAAGATGCATCTTTGTAAATCCAGATTCTTCTTGGTGCATCAAGATGTCGACCGAAAGGTCGTGATACGTCTGTTCGTAGGTTTGTAAAAGTGGTCGAAGCTGTCGGGAAGTTGGCTAGTTTACCCTTGACCATTGGAGTGAATATCGCAGTTATTGCGACGCAATGGGCTAATTGTGTGATAACATGAATGTCACTCGAAATATTAGGGACTCGTGTACGTCTGGTAC
The DNA here is from genome assembly GCA_023375785.1 of Penium margaritaceum. NCBI lineage: Eukaryota > Viridiplantae > Streptophyta > Zygnematophyceae > Desmidiales > Peniaceae > Penium > Penium margaritaceum. Next base: position 89,161 of record SZWC01006743.1, on the reverse strand, counting down.
GTAACACTTCCCCCTCTTTTAGCCGTGACGTCCTGGCGCGTATACAACTGTGGCCCGGTGACGGCGGTAATAGCCGTCAATGAGATTATCGACGTCTTAGAGGTTGTCGTAGGGTTCCTGGCTGTTATGTACCACGCCGTAGCCATGCCACTTGACGAGATATTCTATCATCTTACCTCATCCTCGATGGCCGAGGATGTCCTCGATGACGTACTCTGTGTCTTTGTCCACTTAAATGGGAGGCGCAGGAGGAACATCCCTACCACGGAAGTTCTCTCCGGGGTCTCGGTAGTGCTTAAGTCTACTGACATGGAACACCGGATGAACTTGCATGGTGCCGGGTAGTTTGAGCCGTGCAACCACAAGGGGTTTGTATGCGCTCAATCTCAAACGGTTCCAACCATTGGGGTTTGAGCTTCAAACAGTCGGCTCTGCGAAGTTTGATGTTTGCCGAGATGAGGAGGACTTTGTCGCCAGCAGTGAAGATGTTGCTGCGATGTCGGTCAGCTGCTCGCTTCATCGCTACTTGTGTCTTCACGAGAATTTGTCGTGTTTCCTCCCAGATGGTGGTGAACTTTCGGCGATGAACGTTGACCGCGAGAATGTTGCTGCGGCTTTGCAGTGCAGCTGGTGTGAAATTTACCATTTACCACTTCAAATGGAGTTTCACCCGTTGTGGTAGAAACTTTCGAATCACATGCGATTTTGGCAGTTGGGAGTTTTTGTGTCCAATCTGTCTCGTGAGGTTCACATAGTGTTCAGAGCAGCTATTCGAGCGTCTGATTTGTCCGATCAGTTTGACCATCGGTTTGCGGATGAAAAGTCATCGAAAGTTGAATTCTTCTATCGTAGCGAGTCATCAGCTCGCGCCAAAAATGGCTGGTGAATCGACCATCTCTATCGCTTGTGACGGTTCTCAGTATGCCGTGTAGTCGTACGATGTTGCTGAGAAACAGCCACGCTGTTCCTTCGGCGGTGACGGTGGTTGTCGTTGGGATGAAGTGGGATGTTTTGGGAAACCTCGACGACCACAAGGATTGCGTCATATCCCTCGGGGATGAGCGGTAATCTGGTGACGAAGTCCATGGAGATGTCTGTCCCTGGTTCCATCAAAACAGAGAGCGGTTGTAGAAGTCCAGGTGGCCTCGTGTGACGAGATTTCTGTCACTGACATGTGTCCCAGGTTTTGCAGAAGTTGGCTACGTCGGATTGCATCTTGTCCCACCAATAGTTGTTTGCCAGCTTCTTCAGCGTCTCGTCCTCTCCAAAGTGTCTACCTGGTCCGGTGTTGTTGCACTCCTCGCGCACCATATGGCAAAGTTTGTCGTTCGGGGAATCGACCACCTGGCGACTGAAGTGTCCGCGCCAATAGGGAAGGTTGAACCAGAAGTTTGCTTTATCATATCCCCCATGCTTGTCGTAGCCTCGTGCAAACAGTCGCTCAAGTTATGGGTCTCACTGTAGCTGTATTGTTGCTACGTCAGCCACAAAATCTGGTCGGTGGCTGAGTGTGTCCGCCAGTTTGATTTTTTCTGACCAGTACTCAACATCGTAGTCGAATCCGGGTTCAAGGAACTCCATCCATCGGGTTTGACGTCGACTAAGAACTGGCTACGTCTTCAAATGTTTTAACACGTGGTGGTCGGTTCGCACGATGCATCGGCGACACCCTAGGTAGCATCGCCACATCTTGAACGCGTGCACCACCGCCAACATCTCCTTCTCGTGTACTATGTAGTTGAGTTCTGGTCCTCACATTTTTTTAGACATCTAGGCAACCGGTTGTTCACCGCTGCCATGGTCTTACAGAAAGAACACGCCAATGGCTTCGTCTGATGCACCCATGGCCACGACGTAGTCGACCATTGGATGGGCCAATTGCAGGGCTGGCGTCAAGGTCAGAGCGTCACGCAAAGCAGTGAATGCTTCTTGTTCGATGTCTCTCCACCGCCACTCGTTTTCTTTTCATTAATTTCCAAGGATGTCATTGAATTCGTATTATGTGCCCTTGTATGCTTTTACAGGTGGTGGCAGAGATGCACCTCTGCCGAGAAATTGCTCCTTTTGATTCCTGTAGGCTTTGATTCAGCCGTCATGGAACACTGAGTGGATGGTCATGGTCTCTCATAAGCATATTTTGACAATGAAAATGTTAGCATCTCCTCGGTGAAAAACCAACCCAACCACGGAGTTTTAGCTTTATGCAGACCTGACCTATTGGTTTGATGTCCGCTGAGTTGAGTAGGGTGCAGACCTTGATCTGGTTTTGGCATCCATTTGATGTTTGTCGGCTGCTTGCTTTGCCGTTTATTGTGTCTTTATGAGCTTTTAAAATGNGTATTCTTCAAACTCCTTCTATGTCCTCGTGAACTGTCGCTCAAGCTATAGGTCTCATTTTCATGTTTAGTGCACTGATCTTAACCGTAAATTATGGTCTCCGACTTACAATATCCAATTCATTTGTTTTTTCTGGATAAAGCTCAGAGTCATAGTTGAAGTTGGACTCGAGGAACTCTATCCATAACAATGTTCAACGGCTCGGATTTGGCCAAGCCTCAGGACCTTGAGGGTGTTTTCATTATTGTGGAAGATACATGTTCAGCATTCAATGTAGCACCATCATATCTTGAATGTGTGTACGGATGCCAACATCAATCTTTTCTGCACCACATAGTTCAACCCCAGCCCACGTATCTTTTTTCACATGTACGCAACTTACTTTTCTCCACCAATGTTTTCTTGGGAGAAAAGAAGATTAGAATAAGTTTCTGATTGCTTAATCANCCAACCACGGAGTTTTAGCTTTATGCAGACCTGACCTATTGGTTTGATGTCCGCTGAGTTGAGTAGGGTGCAGACCTTGATCTGGTTTTGGCATCCATTTGATGTTTGTCGGCTGCTTGCTTTGCCGTTTATTGTGTCTTTATGAGCTTTTAAAATGTTTCGTCCTATATGTTGTGAAAGTTGCATTGCTAAAAACTGATCGCATGTGTGTTGCTTAAAGTCTGCAACACTAATTGTTGTGGTTCATTATAGACTACCTCAAAATGTATTTTACATGCAAATGTGGAGGTCACAAAGTTGTATGCAAGCTTGGCGGTTGGTGTCTTTGATGCCAAGTCACTAATAGGTGGCTTGCATAGGTTTTGGAGCAGTTGTTTGAGAAGTTTTTTTTTTTTTTGGTCTGTATATTGATATGAGGATAAAGGGCTGCCTATATTTGGATCAAACTGCCATGGAAAACCATAAAATCACACCAAAATCTTCCAGTGAACCTCCCACCTTTGTCGCTCGTGATGGAGGAGGAAACTTTATGTAGTCAAATGATATCATTGAGAATCCATCGCTTTGTTCCCTTAGCGGTGANGGTCCAGGGGTCTGGCTTGCCTCAACTTATGGCATGGGTATTCGTCGCACATTTTCAAGCATGAGGACTCGGTGAGTAGAGTGATGTCCCTAGTACAATTTGTAAACACAGAACTTGATCTTATCGTATTCTTCAAACTCCTTCTATGTCCTCGTGAACTGTCGCTCAAGCTATAGGTCTCATTTTCATGTTTAGTGCACTGATCTTAACCGTAAATTATGGTCTCCGACTTACAATATCCAATTCATTTGTTTTTTCTGGATAAAGCTCAGTGTCATAGTTGAAGTTGGACTCGAGGAACTCTATCCATAACAATCTTCAACGGCTCGGATTTGGCCAAGCCTCGGGACCTTGAGGGTGTTTTCATTATTGTGGAAGATACATGTTCAGCATTCAATGTAGCACCATCATATCTTGAATGTGTGTATGGATGCCAACATCAATCTTTTCTGCACCACATAGTTCAACCCCAGCCCACGTATCTTTTTTCACATGTACGCAACTTACTTTTCTCCACCAATGTTTTCTTGGGAGAAAAGAAGATTAGAATAAGTTTCTGATTGCTTAATCAGATATGTTGATGCCCAAACTATAGTGCATTATTGGACCTTCCAGTCATAAGGCTTGCACCGAGGGTATACCGTCTCTCAAAGATTTGCTTGTCATTCCCTATCTCCCCAACTTCACTTGGTGGTTTTAGGAGTGATATCATAGCAAAGCATTGACATTCAGGCGCATTTTTATATGAATCAATGGTAGTAGTCGCAGGACCACCAAAAACACCCAGGCGTGCCAAATCTTGGTGGGCGTCAGCGAGCCACTGCTTTGCTGCCAGCTTTTTTGGTTCAATCATGATACATCTGTCCGCAGCAACGTGAACCCAAAACTCTATCAAAGGGTGACCAAGGCTATACTTCAAGATTTGTTGTAACATTTAACTCNATTGTACAACAATTCTATGAGATGCCCCCACTAAGAGGAGGGCAAGTTCAGACCTCCCTCCATGCAAAAGCGAGGGGTAGCCTAAGGCTAACCCTCACCATGGCGAGGGCTGGCAACCAGCCACCCCCTCGTTGGCCTCCGACCAGTTAGGAAATTGGACGTGTGGTTCTTGTCCATTCTTGATATTTGAACAAAATAATCAGATGATATAAACTATATTGGCCATGCTGGCACTCCAATGTGGCAAAGTACACGCGATGATTCCAGAAGATGGAAAGGGAGCAGTTATATCACCCCAAGTAACCGCTATTTTAAATACAACAGCTACAAATGTGATATCTGCTGAGCAGATTCAATGACAGGCACACCGGATAAACGTTTTCAGCTAGTCTTAGTAGCTAAATGATAGAAAACACAGGCTGCAACACTTGGATGCACAAATCCAATGGCTGGCAAACCTAAAACCACAACTCGTATCGTGGTGTCAAAAAATCCAAAATGTCAGAGATCTCCACTTCGACGGAGATCAATGCTTTCAATGAACAGGACCAACAGTTTTGCTAAGCATGAAGAAAACATGGCCATGTTTTACGAGATTTTGCAACTTTCAAAAGCAGGGAAGGAGCACGAGGAAGCCACAAGGAAAGTTGGAGGAGCCAAGAAACAACCATATGCAAGAGTAGCTGGCAAAGCTTATGTGGTCAAAATTCATGCGCCGACCGGTCAAGTTGGCTCCTTATGCTATGCACAAGACTTCCTCAAATTTCATTGTTCAACTAGTGGTATGAGGATGACCAGCCAACAATACAGGCAAGGGCAAAGCCGATGGATTGAAAAAGCCACAAAGTGGTACTGGCATTCTTGGACGGGAGGCTTCCCATAGTTTTGTGAATAACTAGATTTTTAGAAGTATGATTTCATGGCCGAACTTGGAGGTTTTTTGGACAAGCTGGTTGATACACGGTTTTAAACCCTTCAAAGAAAAGGACCTAAAACTGCAAAGTGGAGAGTTGTAGGACGTACCGGTCCAAAAACCCCATCCAATGATTAAGTAGGAAATTTTATGTACGTAATGCTTCTTGTACTTACACAATCCATAAGTGGAATCAACCAGTGGAGCAGTTTACGTGAATGCTATTGGTAGAAAATGGCATCTTCATTTGACCTCACGACCAATTTAGAGCTGCGATGACAAGAAGTGAATTTGGAAGTAGTGTAGCAACTTGCATCTGTTCTAACTCGAAAATGCACAGATCTGTTTTCCAAAAATGTTGCCAAGAAATATGTGCAGCGAGGAGCCCACATAAGGCTCTTCCACATTGACCTGGAAAAAAGTTGAAATCAGTGGATCTCACCCAACAGACTTGTCCGCCTCCTTAGACTCGACACTAAGAGCTTCTTTTTTATTGTAGTACTGGAGGAGTTTGTATGACTGATTAAGGAGTTTGGTAACTTTTATTGTGATCAACAGCCCCAAGATTACCCTCGATAACTTCAATCACTAAATTTAACTTAAAACCAGTAATCAGACTGAAAGTCAAGGAGATCATGTGAGCAACCATGAGCTTACCAAAGTGATACATGAGCTAGATGCAATGCTTGAAGAGGAATTCATTCGCCCATCCACGTCACCAAACACAGCCCTGGTACATTTTCTGGAAAACAAGACAAGTTAAATAAGAATGTGTGTGAATAACATCACCATAAAAAACAGATATCTTCTTCCGGGAACAGGTGATTTTTTGGATCGATGATTTGGAGTAGCTATCACCATATCAACATATGTAATAATAAAGATTAAATCATGAACTTGCTACAAGAATGATAAGTTCATTTATACTCAAAGGTCCCCAGTTACATCCATGGCTACATTAGGCAATGTTTTTGAGGTATGGTTAATCATGTGTCTTTTGTATATTGTTTGACAAGAGAACTACTGGATACAAGTGAAGGAAGTTTATATACTTGTGCACAAAAAACAAATTTCTTCATTCACAAGTCAGTGTTTATCAGTCTTGGATTCTTGAAGGAGAACTAGAGATGTGAAACATGAAAAGAAAGTTATGTTGAAGATTTGCCCATATGCATGCTCAAGTGCGGCGCTGAGAGGCGCCGACGAGCCGCCAGAGAGAGGAAATTCCTCGCAGTTGGATCTTGCAACTCGGGGATTGCTCGGATCCTAAAATGGAGGTTTGCCCCTAAAATATGACAAGTCGCTGAATCCGTTGAAATTTGTTTCTCCGGAACCGGACAAGTAACGAGGGAGATATGGGCTTCCAAAGTTGGGGTGTGTGCGGCAGTTCTGGGACCGGCCGCGGTTCGACTGCCGGTCAATAATTAACTGGAACGAGCAACAGAATTCCAGCTGGGGATTTTGCTCCAGAAGGCTGCCAAGTTGTCCAGTAGATGATTTGCCAAATGTCAGTAGTGCAGTTTTTTTGTGAGGGGCTTCGCCAAAATCCTGGCTCGGAGTCCGAAAATCAATAGTACATTTTGTTACTCAGGGACTTGGTCAAAATTCCAACTGCAGATCTGCAAACGGGTTTCGAACCACATCAATCCCCATCACCAAACTCAATGATTAAGTCATTGAAACAGATCCCAAAGGCACGAGGGGCACCGCCACTGTGTGTAGGGACATCTGCGCCTTCGGAATGGCATTTTGATGTATCCTTGATGTGTTAGGGCGCCTCGACACCCGACGTGGTGCGCGCAGCCGACTGAGCGGCTGGTTTGGGGTGCTGCGCTTTGGCTAACGTAGCGAGAGCTACGGTGATCCGAATTGCGCAAAGTTTGGTGCGTTGCATATCTCATGACTAGCCGTACAAATTTTCATATCGTGTTAATGTTAAAAAAACAATGCAAAATTCTGTTATTCCCATCATCAAAAAAAATTGTCTCACAAAAGTCTTCCACTTCCAGAACTATAGCGTGAGACGACCCGAAAGCTCACGCTTGCACTCAGAACCCATGCCAAAACAGAGAAAGCCGTGAACACCAAGTGCAAACCCGTTGGGGAACATCGGAACTGCCTCCAACCGGCCTTTTTGTGACAGAGGGTTATGGGCCCACGGCCCTGACTAGTCTACTAATCGCTCATGGCTTTTGCGGCAGACGGGTTTGTCAGCGGGGTCGACATCACCGCAGAGCTCTAAGGTCACAGAATTAAAGAGTGCGGAAATGGCGTAGAAGGAGATGCAGCCCATCCAGAAGTATGCAGGTGGCCCTGGCTACAGGTTATGGAGGTGGCACTTTGAGCTACACATCACGCATAAGGGACTGCTGGAGGTCATGAAGGGAACGGAATTCCTCAACAAAGCAAAGGCAAAAGAAGCGCAGAAGGGGGCCTTGGCAAAGAAGAACACAGACTCGCTCATGCTGCTGGTTTCTGGGACGGCCGAGTTGCGATGGGCTACTTCCAGGGCTGCAAGCTGGCAGCCGAGGCTTGGCAAAAACTGTGCGCCATCCATCAATCGAAGTCTCTGGCGAACACAATAATTGCAATGAAGCGACTCCTGGAAGTGATAATCGAGGAGGAAGTTGATGTCATCTCTGCCATGTAGTAGAGGACAAGCTCACCTATGGTACGGTTGCGGAGTACATCCGCAACAAGGCATAGCGACAGAGTTGTGGGGAGTCCTTGTCTTCCTCGTTGGCCCTCGTCACCAAAACACGTGGTAGCGGAAGCGGGGCCAAGGGAGATGGCTGATATGGCGGCGGCAAGAAGGGCGCCAAGAAGGTTGCGTTGTGTAATCGCGACAAGGAGGGCAACTGGGCTCGTGAGTGCACCGAGGAGGCAAAGGCCGACGGCAAGGATGCCAAAGGCAAGAAGGCGCTCCTCAACGGCACTCAAAATCACTACCTCAAGAGGGCAGACCGGCAATGCCTTGACTTCGAAGCAGAGGAGCATACCCAAGTTGGGAAGGTCAGGTTCATCAACTACACCAAGTCCAACAAATCCATGGTGGTCGCGAAAGACAAAGTCAAGCCGGCGGCTGGCCAAGAAGACATGGACGTGGAGGTGGTGGTTGGTGGGAAGGGGGTGTAGCGCGTCATCAAGGACGTGCAGCACGTACCTTGCTTGGCTCACATTCTAAGTGTCAGCTACTTGGCGGACAAGGGATACGAGGTGCTCTTCAGGAGAAAGGCGGTAGTCGTGCGGGAGGACGGTGGCAGTGAGCCCGTGCTAGAGGCTAAGCGCGAGGGAGGCTTCTACATCATGAAGACCAAGGTGATCCCCGCAACGACAGATGAAACAGACTTGCAGGAACACACCGTCAACCTGGCCAAAGGAGGGGGAGCTGATCTATAGTTGTGGAACCGACGAGTGGGGAATTCCTCACCCGCAGTTGTGAAGGAGATGGCAAAGCACAAGCTGGTATGCAGCCTCGTCATCCATGGTGCGAAAGAGACGACAGATGCAGCAAAGCACAAAAAGTGTGAGCCTTGCATTTTGGGCAAGGCGTAACGCAAACCGTTCAACAAAAACGTGAATCGAACCTCGGACAAGTTGGAGGTTGTGCACAGCGACGTGTTCGGACCATTCAAGATGCGTCAAAGAGTGGTGCACGTCGCTTCATCACCTTCATTGATGACTACAACAGAAAACAATACGTGTACTTTGTGAAGCGGGAAGGCAAGGTCCTAGACCAACTGAAGGAGGACAGGAATGACCGGAAAGTCAGATCGCTACGCAGTGACAACGACAGAGAGTCAGTGGGATATAGCAAGTGGATGAAGCAGGAAGGCATAAAATGTGAACAAAATACGCCATATTTGCCTCAGTCAAATGGCATGGCGGAGCGGGCGAACCAGACGCTGCCAAATATGGTACGGACCACGTTGGTGGATGTCAAATTACCGCGAAGCTTTTGGGCAGAAGCTGTGTGTACGGCAAGCTACACTATCAACCTCACTCCTACAGCGGTGCTGAAGGGGAAGAGCGGCTGGCAGATACCGCAGGAGGTTTGAAGCGGGCGTGAGCCAAGTGTGGTACACCAGAAAGTGTTTGGGTGCAAGGCGCACGTGATGGTGCAGGTTGTGCAGAGCCGCAACAGCAGCAGGCTAGAGCCGTGGGCAAAATCATATCTCTTCCTTGGCTATGAGAGTGTGCATAAAGCATACCGGCTCTACGGCATGCTCAAGGAGGATGAAATCCACATTTGAGACGTCAAGTTTGACGAGCAGCAGAGCTACATCAGCAGCAACATCGTAGGCATGGTGGACTCTCTAAAGACAAGGAGTGGTTCCTGCTCCTTGACTATGAGAAGGAGCCGGCGGACATCAAAGTTGAGGAAACAACATTAGAGCGTGATGGTGCACCAGTGGTGGCAACCGAAACGGTAGACTTTGATGACGATCGAACTGATGAGGAGATCCATCGGAAGGATTTGGTGGATGAGGCAACAAAGGTGCCAAGGCGTGCACTCCCGTTGAAGTGCCCTTTGAGCGTTGGTGGAAAATCCACTGGATGCACCGGCCGTCCGAGCAATGTTTCACTGGAGCGGGAGAGATCCTCGGGGAGCTGTCCGGTCGATGATTCACTGGAGCATGCGGAGTTAGGGGGATCACAGTAGACTGAAAATGCGCCACCAAAACTGTCGCGCCGTTGCGAGAGGTAGCAGAAAGCGTGGAAGCGCTTCAACGCAAGCACCGGTCAATGGATCGGCATGAAGCGGTGCATACTGGCTGCATCAAAGGAGCTGACTACCATATAAGAGGTTCTTGCATGGCCCGAAGGGGATCAATGGGACGCAGCCATCAAATCGGAGCTGCCGTCTATCGCGGAAAATGATGCCAAGGTCATCGGCTCAAAGTGGGTCTTTAAGACCAAGTTCACAAAGAAGGTGTAGTTGACAAGTACAAGGTGTGGCTCGTGGTGAAGGGATACGCACAGTGTAAGGGCGAGCACTACAATGAGGAGTTCGTTCCTATTTCCAAGTTCACAAGCACCCGAGCGATCCTTACGGTAGTGGTCGCGAAGGACATGGAGCTCCACCAAATGGACGTAAAGATGGCCTTCCTCAAAAGTATCATAGACAAAGAGATCTACATGGAGGTGCCAGAGGGGATGGAGGAACCCGAGGGCAAGGTGTACAAGCTACGGAAGTCCTTGTACGGGCTAAAGCAATCACCTAGATGCTGGTACCAACAGATGGACAACTTCATGGCAAAACTCGGCTCCATGCGTTGTGAGTCAGATCATAGCGTGTACGTGCAGCGCGACAAAGAGCTTNTTAAGATCATATTCATGTTGAAAAAACTATTGCAAAATTGTGTTATTCCCTTCACAAAAGGGACTGTCTCATAACTGTCTTCCACTTCCAAAAACATGGGGCGCGACGACCAGAAAGCTCACGCTTGCACTCAGAACCCACGCCAAAACAGAGAAAGTTGTTAACACCAAGTGTAGGCCCGTTGGACACGTCGGAACTGCCTCCACCCAGCCGTTTCCTGAAAAGTTAGATGAATAATATTTTATGCACAACTCCATTCTATGTATCATAAAAAGTGTACATATGGTATACATTTTGTAAAGGTGTGAATTTGAAAGACATATGTTGACATAGGCCAATCCAGTTTGACAGGAGGAGATTGATGCATTGTTTCCATTCTTCCTACCAAACAACGCTCGAAATCCCCCCTCCCTCCCCCCCCCCTCCCCCGCATTCCAACCAAAATGTGTTGAGTGAGTGCATTTTGATGTGTATCTGGCAAAGATGGCCCGAGGTTCACAAATGTATGGACAAAAAAACGTTGCATAGCTTCTTAGTCTCTTTCTTGTGCATTCACGTTTTCAACTCGACCCTCGTCTTATTCGCTTTCCAATACATTTATCCAATACACTCTTAGTATTGGGACTGGGTATTCNGGCCTTCCTCAAAAGTATCATAGACAAAGAGATCTACATGGAGGTGCCAGAGGGGATGGAGGAACCCGAGGGCAAGGTGTACAAGCTACGGAAGTCCTTGTACGGGCTAAAGCAATCACCTAGATGCTGGTACCAACAGATGGACAACTTCATGGCAAAACTCGGCTCCATGCGTTGTGAGTCAGATCATAGCGTGTACGTGCAGCGCGACAAAGAGCTTTATCGGATCGGCGTACTCTTCATGGATGACCTGATTTTGTGCTCGACGGATCTGCTGAGCTTACACCAGCTGAAAGAGCAGCCGAGTAGCAGTTTCCAAATGTCGAACATGGGAGAGCTGGAGTATTATCTCGGGATGAGCATCACGCGGAACCGGAGGGCGCGTACGCTTGAGCTGGGGCAGGTCAAATACATGGCCAAGGTGTTGAAGCGGTACGACACGAAGAAATACAAACCAATTGGCAGTCCGGTCTCCACAACCTATGAGCTAAGTGCAGAAATAGTGTCGGAAACAAAAGAAGAGCGGGAGGATATGGCAGGGGTGCCCTACCAATCGTCGGTGGGTAGCCTCATGTACGCCATGGCGGTGACTCGACCGGACTTGGCCGACACGGTGGGCCAAGTGACCAGGTACGTGACAGATCCAGGGCCACTACACTGGCAGGCAGTCAAGTACATCCTCCGCTACCTGTAGGCAACGCGGCATGCGCGCTTAAGGTTCAACGGCAAGGGGCAGGCGGACCCCTTGCGTTTGTTCTACTTTACAGATATAGACTACATTGGCAATGTGGACAAGCGGAAGTTCACATCCGGCGATGTGTTTTTCTTTGTTGGTGCAAGGTCTCATGGTGCAGCAGAAAGCAAGACTATGTCGCCACCTCCACAGTGGAAGC
>SZWC01006743.1:49269-64755 GCA_023375785.1 Penium margaritaceum | reverse complement strand
CATGTCCCATGTCTCATGTCTCATCTCTCATCTCTAATGTCTCATCTCTCATTTTTGATGTCTCATCTCTCACCTCTCATCTCTCATCTCTTATCTCTCATCTCCCATCTCTCTTCTCTCATCTTTCATGTCTCATGTCTCATCTCTTATGTCCCATCTCTTATGTCTCATGTCTCATGTCTCATGTCTCATGTCAATATCTCATCTCTAATCTCTCATTTCTCATCTCTCATCTCTCATCTCTCATCTCTCATCGCTCATCTCTCATGTTTCATCTCTCATCTCCTACCTTTCATCTCTCATCTCTCATCTCTCGTCTCTCATCTCTCATCTCTCATCTCTCATCTCTCATCTCTCATCTCTCATCTCTCATTTCTCACTTGCATTCTCACACGTCAAATGGGATGCTGGACTAGACAAGCCGACAGCCGGAGTTTATCTGGTCTGCAAAAAACTGAAATAACTCTAGGTGAATTTCCGTCTGCTACCGAACCAAAGAGGAGTAATTTCTTCCCCGGACCAAAAGACTTATGAATTAATTTTTTATGCAAATATAGATTAGAAGTACGGTATGTGTGTGACTCTATTGCATGTGTGTGACAGTTTTGCACATGTGATTGTTTTGCATGTGTGTGTGATTGTCTTGCATGAGTGTGTGACTGTGTTGCATGTGTGATTGATTTGCATGTGTGTGACTGTGGTGCATGCGTGTCAATGTTTGCATTGCTTTTCATGTGTGTGACGGTCTTTCATATGTGTGACTGTTTTGCATGTGTGTCACTGTAATTCATGTATGTGACTGTTTCGTATGTGTGTGTGATTGTTTTGCATATGTATGAGACTGTTTTGTATGTGTGTGTGACTGTTTTGTACGTGTGTGACTGATTTGCATGTGTGTGACTGTGGTGCATGCGTGTCAATGTTTGCATTGCTTTTCATGTGTGTGACGGTCTTTCATATGTGTGACTGTTTTGCATGTGTGTCACTGTAATTCATGTATGTGACTGTTTCGTATGTGTGTGTGATTGTTTTGCATATGTATGAGACTGTTTTGTATGTGTGTGTGACTGTTTTGTACGTGTGTGACTGATTTGCATGTGTGTGACTGTGGTGCATGCGTGTCAATGTTTGCATTGCTTTTCATGTGTGTGACGGTCTTTCATATGTGTGACTGTTTTGCATGTGTGTCACTGTAATTCATGTATGTGACTGTTTCGTATGTGTGTGTGATTGTTTTGCATATGTATGAGACTGTTTTGTATGTGTGTGTGACTGTTTTGTACGTGTGTGACTGATTTGCATGTGTGTGACTGTGGTGCATGCGTGTCAATGTTTGCATTGCTTTTCATGTGTGTGACGGTCTTTCATATGTGTGACTGTTTTGCATGTGTGTCACTGTAATTCATGTATGTGACTGTTTCGTATGTGTGTGTGATTGTTTTGCATATGTATGAGACTGTTTTGTATGTGTGTGTGACTGTTTTGTACGTGTGTGACTGATTTGCATGTGTGTGACTGTGGTGCATGCGTGTCAATGTTTGCATTGCTTTTCATGTGTGTGACGGTCTTTCATATGTGTGACTGTTTTGCATGTGTGTCACTGTAATTCATGTATGTGACTGTTTCGTATGTGTGTGTGATTGTTTTGCATATGTATGAGACTGTTTTGTATGTGTGTGTGACTGTTTTGTACGTGTGTGACTGATTTGCATGTGTGTGACTGTGGTGCATGCGTGTCAATGTTTGCATTGCTTTTCATGTGTGTGACGGTCTTTCATATGTGTGACTGTTTTGCATGTGTGTCACTGTAATTCATGTATGTGACTGTTTCGTATGTGTGTGTGATTGTTTTGCATATGTATGAGACTGTTTTGTATGTGTGTGTGACTGTTTTGTACGTGTGTGACTGATTTGCATGTGTGTGACTGTGGTGCATGCGTGTCAATGTTTGCATTGCTTTTCATGTGTGTGACGGTCTTTCATATGTGTGACTGTTTTGCATGTGTGTCACTGTAATTCATGTATGTGACTGTTTCGTATGTGTGTGTGATTGTTTTGCATATGTATGAGACTGTTTTGTATGTGTGTGTGACTGTTTTGTACGTGTGTGACTGATTTGCATGTGTGTGACTGTGGTGCATGCGTGTCAATGTTTGCATTGCTTTTCATGTGTGTGACGGTCTTTCATATGTGTGACTGTTTTGCATGTGTGTCACTGTAATTCATGTATGTGACTGTTTCGTATGTGTGTGTGATTGTTTTGCATATGTATGAGACTGTTTTGTATGTGTGTGTGACTGTTTTGTACGTGTGTGACTGATTTGCATGTGTGTGACTGTGGTGCATGCGTGTCAATGTTTGCATTGCTTTTCATGTGTGTGACGGTCTTTCATATGTGTGACTGTTTTGCATGTGTGTCACTGTAATTCATGTATGTGACTGTTTCGTATGTGTGTGTGATTGTTTTGCATATGTATGAGACTGTTTTGTATGTGTGTGTGACTGTTTTGTACGTGTGTGACTGATTTGCATGTGTGTGACTGTGGTGCATGCGTGTCAATGTTTGCATTGCTTTTCATGTGTGTGACGGTCTTTCATATGTGTGACTGTTTTGCATGTGTGTCACTGTAATTCATGTATGTGACTGTTTCGTATGTGTGTGTGATTGTTTTGCATATGTATGAGACTGTTTTGTATGTGTGTGTGATTGTTTTGTACGTGTATGAGACTGTTTTACATGTGTATGTGAAGGTTTTCCATACGTGTGTCCGTGCATGGTTGTCTGTTTGTATGTGTGTGTGTGACTGTTTTGTATATGTGTCACTCTTTTACATTTGCATGTGTGACTGATTTTCATGTGTTCAGAATCGAAGATTATTGACAGAGGACCATAAACCGAAGATTATTGAAGACAATTGGAGGTCGCTTTATCGAAGACTTTTGATTGGACACTATTGAACATTGTTAACGGGGGACTATTGACGACCGCTTTCCAAAAGTTTGAAGGCCTGTCTCAAGTCAACTTTCAAGTCAAACTACAAGTCAATTTTGAAGGTAAGTTCTCTCTCTCTCTCTCTCTCTCTCTCTCTCTCTCTCTCTCTCTCTCTCTCTCTCTCTCTCTCTCAATCTCTCTCTCTCAAGTTAGTGACATGTTACGTGATGGAATGTGGAGGATGGTGGAGATGGAGGATGCTGGAGGTGGAAGGTGATGAGGCAGACGTAGACATAGATTTGTAATTTGATGTAGTGATGTGTGCAGTGATGTGAATGACATCTGAGCACATGACAAGTGGAGGTGGAGGGACGTGGAGGTGGAAGTTGAGGTGGAGGTGGAGATTGAGGATGGTGAAGGTGGAGGATTGTGGAGGTGGAGGGTGTTGGAGGTGGAAGATGATGAGGCAGACGTAGACATAGATATGTGAAATATCAAATACGATGTGATGCTTGTACTGTGATATAAAGGACGGTATAGTACATGGGACGTCGAGGTGCAGGTGGTGGATGTGAAAGTGGAGGTGGAGGTAGAGGGAAGTGGAGGGTGGTAGAAGTGGAGAAGGAGGTGGTGGTGGAGGTGGTGGTGGAGGTGGTGTTGGAATGATGCTCCTCACCATGGCAGGAGTGACTCCAAAAAGGAACACCAAAAAGACAAGCCTGAGTGGCTTAGTGGTGAATGGTGTCCACCTCTAGAGGCAGGTGTCCCGGTTCAAGTCCCACAAGATGAAATTCTGCCCTGCCTCAAGGGAGGTGGAAAATAGATGTCAGGAAGCTAGCTCAACCTCTAGAGTTCCTCTTTAAGTTTCTAGAAGGTCGGGTGAGGGTCCAGGAAGGTGGCACACCTTCTAGAAGGGGTGACTTTTCCTACAAGGCATCTAGAAGTGTCTTGGTCTTCTGGACACCTTCCCTCCTACTAGAAGCAAGCTGAGGAATCTAGGAAGGGGCAGAAGCTTCTAGAGGAGGAAAGGGATGCCTTCCTAGGTGGGAAAAGGATAGCCTACCAAGGAGCACTCTAGAAGCCATAGAATCTGCTAGGAAGCTCCAAATCTGGCATGCTTTGGTGTTCTGGAAAGCTTAGATCAGTGGCTATAAAATTCCACTGCTTGTGGGCCTTGATCAAGTGTAAATTCCCAGTCAATTCAGGACAAAACTATTTCCTCAGTCTCTGACCAGTTTTCCGCCATCCTTGGAACCAGTTGCCTCCGCAGTTTCAGTCTCTCCAAAAGCAGTTGGTGGTGAGAACCAGCCATTGCTAGGGACCCTCCAGGGTGCACACTCACCCTTAGGCCAACAGGTGGTGGTGGAGGTGGAGGTGGAGGTGGAGGTGGAGGTGGAGGTGGCGATGGAGGTGGAGGAGGAGGTGGAGGTGGAAGTGAAGTTGGTTGGCGTTGGTGCTGGTGTTGGTGCAAGTGTCCATGTATATGTCATTCTGTACCATTCTCTTCCATTCTGTTTTGTGTCGTTTTTTCTTCATTCGTTGCCTTTTCATTTTCATTCGTTGGTTTTTTGTTCTGTTTCATTCTGTTAACAACATGCAGAACAATTCAAGCCTTTTCAGGCTATTTCAAAGTTACAATTCAAGCCCTTTTAGGCTATTTCAAAGTTACAATTCAAGCCTTTTCAGGATATTTCAAAGCTACAATTGCAGCCTTCTCAGGCCATTCCAAAGCTACAATTCACGTCTTTTCAGGCCATTTCAAAGTTCTATGGATTGTTCAAGAGCTTCACTTGATTCTGTGATAATCTACAGTCGAGCATTCGTCAACCACATTTGACAACACTATGATGTTCCTAGGAAAATCATCGAATGTAGACACTAAAAGAATGTTTGACAGCTTCAAGCATAATGCAGACTTGTGCACACAAAAGTTAAGCTTCTTCTCGAGCGTGCTTTTGACTTGGATGGTTGGCCCTGGTGACCCACAAATATGACGATCATACTATTGACAAATGAAGATGAAATGCCAAGCTTTGATGGTGTGAACAGCAAAAGCATTCATGTTGAACTCAGTCACAGTGCAAAGAAATGTAGATATGCGTTACGATGGACAAGTCAGCTTCATAACCATTCCACAAAGTTAAGAAGACAAAGCATGATTTGTCTTGTGTAGAGGGTGACATTCTCTTCAACTTGCAAACAATTGCAGCCATTCACAATAGCGGTGAGCAGCGACCAGAAAGTACGGTTTGCATCAGAGCACTTTTGCACGTTGTTTGTGAGTAGGATGTAAGATAGGGTCGATAGCGCGTGGCGTTGGGGTACAATGGGGAGCTATCCATCCAGAGTGATGTCATTGTACCACGGTTGGGCCGGTGAACCTGCGGAGGATCAACGCAGTCTTGGTTCTTGTAACAGGCTTGTGAAGTCTGCATCCGTAGCGTCACAATGTCCATAATTGATGGCCGTGCTTTTTTTTTTTCTTTCTAGGCATGTCGTGACTCGTTCGTCGTGGTACAAGTAATACATCGTGGTCTCAGCTTAGTTGCACTGTGCCTAGGTGTCGTTTTCACGGGCATTTATGCATCACACACTCGCCACAACTCTTTGGTATGGAACAAGAGTTGCAGTAACCCTCTACAAAGTTCACAATACGGTCATGCATTTGTATCGACAAAGTGAAGGTCATGAAACAACCGCCATCGATGGACATGTGACAAAAACGTTCTACCTCTTCCATAAGGTACGTTGTGCATCAGAGCACTTTTGCACAGTGTTTGTGAATAGAATGTGAGATAGGGTCAATAGCACATGGCATTGGGGTACAATGGAGAGCTACCCATCCAGAGTGATGTCATCATACCACAGTTGGGCCGGTGAACCTGCAAAGGATCAACGCAATTTTGGTTCTTGTAACGGGCTTGTGAAGTCTGCATCCATAGCGTTGCAATGCTCTTCATCAATGGCCGTGCTTTTCTTTTCTTTCTAGGCATGCCGTGACTCGTTCGTTGTCGTACAAGCAAAACGTCATGGTGTCAGTTTAGTCGTACTGTGCATAGGTGTCTTTTTCACGGGAATTTATGCATCGCACACTCACCACAACTCTTCAGTATGGAACAACAGTTGCACAAAACCTTTGACAAAGTTGACAAGACAGTCATGGATTTATATCATGCAAAAGTCATACAACAACCGCCATCAATGGACACGTGATGACAACGTTCTGCCTCTTCCACAAGGTACGTGGTGCATCAGAGCACTTTTGCACAGTGTTTGTGAGTAGAATGTGAGATAGGGCCGATAGCGCATGGCGTTGGGGTACAATGGGGAGCTACCCATCCAGAGTGATGTCGTTGTACCGCGGTTGGGCCGGTGAACCTGCGGAGGATCAACGCAGTCTTGGTTCTTGTAACGGGCTTGTGAAGTCTGCATCCGTAGCATCGCAATGGTCATCATCAATGACCGTGCTTTTGTTTCCTTTCTAGGCATGCCGTGACTTGTTCGTCGTGGTACAAGTAATACGTCGTGGTGTCAGCTTAGTGGCACTGTGCATAGGTGTCATTTTCACGGGCATTTATGCATCACACACTCGCCACAACTCTTCAGTATGGAACAACAGTTGCTGCAACCCTTTACAATGTCGACAAGACATCAAACAACACGTATCATGAAAAGTCACAATTGTGCCTCAAAAGCTGACTATGGATCATTTTGAAATCGTTGACAATACTCAGTATGTACACGATACCTGCATGACGAAGAGTGTACATCACACCGCCATGGCGGTGCAACCCCAAGACAACAGAAATCACAGGTAAGCAAGGTAAGGAGGTAAGTGTAATGTACCATCAGTCTTTTCCTGTCGCGATGATGCAAGGAGACATCATCTCCCAACAACCCATCAGAGGTTGACTGGGAGCTATACTTCTCCATCTTATACCCACCATATGTGTGCCATAGTTCCATAACATAGGTGCATGTATAGTTCCATAACATAGGTGCACGTAAAAGAATACACAAACCAGTAGCAGATAGACAGATAACAAGGTAGTGAGGTAAAAATGAAGATAGGTAGATAGGTAAGGAGGTAGTTAAAGGTTTTGGCAGTGTAGAGGAAATGCTGCCAAAATTTTCTCGAAGTAGCATGCATTACATGCACAACATAGCAATCTACTGGGGTGAGAAGGTATAGAGGTAGGCAGGTAGAAAGGTACTTAAAGTGATCCAGGTGTAGGGAAAATGCTGTCAAAATTCGTTTGGCATAGCTTGCATTAGAGTTACACAAATGACAACGTAGACAGGTACGAAGGTAGACAGGTAGACAGGTAGAGAAGTACATAAAGTGTCCCACGTATAGGAAAAACGGTGGCCAGATTATTTTTAGGTAGCATTAGTTTTATACACAAAGGGATAGAGGTATAGAGGTAGGCAGGTAGAAAGGTACTTAACGTGATCCAGGTGTAGGGAAAATGCTGTCGAGTTTTGTTTGGCGTAGCTTGTGTTAGAGTTTCACAAATGACAATGTAGACATGTACAAAGGTAGACAGGTAGAGAAGTACATGAAGTGTCCCAGGTATAGGACAAACGGTGGCCAGATTTTTTCTAGGTAGCATTAATTAAAGGTACAGAGGGATAGAGGTATAGAGGTAGGCAGGTAGAAAGGTAGTTAAAGTGATCCAGGTGTAGGGAAAATGCTCTCAAAATTTGTTTGGCGTAGCTTGCATTAGAGTTACACAAATGACAACATAGACAGGTACAAAGGTAGACAGGTAGACAGGTAGAGAAGTACATAAAGTGTCCCAGGTATAGGACAAACGGTGGCCAGTAGCTTTTTAGGTAGCATTAACTAAAGGTACACATGTAACAACGTACACAACTCAAATTTTACAAGGGACACAGGTAAAGATTACTAAAAAATTGTAGACATTGGGGAAACGTTGTGAAAACATTAAAGATGTCGCCGTATACAAAGAGAATTGTCGTCACAGTTGTCTAGCTACATTGCACTTGCTTCCAAAATGTCCATAAGATTGCCCCACAAAAAGTTACCGGAAATAAATCTGCTTTCACCAAAATTGTCCACATGAGTAGCAATCTATTCCTCCAATGGTAGAAAGACGTCCAACTAACACGTTCATGTCTTGAATACCATTGTCATTGAAGTATACCTTACTACATTACATTTCTGACCCGAGTACATCGTATGCCTTTTTTATATCCGCTGTCTGAGCTCAAGTGACCCAACCATACATTAAATAATAGACATATAGAAGTAGCAACGAGGACCATGAAAGCGAATTACTTTCTATGTACCGGAAAAGAGGAAGAAAAGTGATTGAATTCATTCCACATTAATTGTAACACACAATATGTTTATGATGTACACAGAGGCGTTAACTATACGTTCAAACACACAAAATACATTATTGCACTGCAATCTACCATTCCCGTTTTTTTTCCCATCTCTTCACACCCTTCGTTCGTCATGTACATGACCACATTCCGTTTTTGACCCGGGAACACCACACAAAGGTGTTCCGTCCGTCCTCAGAAGTCCGACCGTCGTCAGCGAAGAAATTCGTTTGGACAGACAAATCATAAAACCGAAGGTTTTGCAAGAAAAGTGAACTACTTTCTATGTACCCAAAAAGAGGAAGAAAAGTAATTGAAGTCACTCCACATTAATTGTACCACACATATGTTTATCATGTACACAATGGCGTGAATTATACGTTAAAATACACAAAATACATCATTACACTGCAATCCAACATTCTTGTTTTTTTTTCCCATCTCTTTACACCCCTTTTTCACCATGTACATGACCACTTTCCGTTTTTCACCTGGGAACACCACACAAGGGTGTTCCGTCCGCCCTCAGAAGTCCGACCGACCATCGGCAAAGAAATTCGTGAGGACGGACCAATCATGAAATCGGATTTTTCGCAAGAAAAGTGATTGCAATAAGGTTGCTAGGTAACCCAAAAACACATTATTCCACTAAAATCCAACATTCTTGTTTTTTTCCCATCTCTTTACACCCTTTCTTCAACATGTACATGACCACGTTCCGTTTTTGACCCGGGAACACCACACAAGGGTGTTCCGTCCGCCCTCAGAACTCCGAGCGGCCGTTGGCGAAGAAATTCGTGCGGACGGACCAATCATAAAATCGGATTTTTTGCAAGAAAAGTGACTGCAATAAGATTACTATGTAACCCAAAAGCATTCAGCAAAGAAGTGTGGTCAAGTCCGCATGTTGTGCCGCATTTCAAACTTTGAACTTCAAACTTCACTCGTGCCTCAACCACCCCCCCTCCCCCCGTACCCCCATCCCCCCTCAACGGTCGGGTTGTCCACGTCCAACTGAGGCGACCCAATCTCGTCTTGGTTTGGGCCAAACCTGACTGACACGAATGATCCAACGGCTTGGATAATCTGTGTCAGTATAATTCAATTGTTTTCAGGCAAACTCGAGTAAGCGCGATGCATGTTCTGCATGGAATTGCACTCAAGAGATTTGACACGACCTGTCCACGTACCTTGTGAGAATGACAAATGCCTAACGCTTCACAGGACAAAATAGCCTTTCGGTCCTGGTTACGGTATGCAGAATAAGTTATCATACGCTTGTGTCTTCTAAAATTCGAAGAACCATGTTTGAATTCTTTGGTGCCTCGAATGAATTCATTTAAAAAAAACAAATTCTTTCAAAACCTATGACCTCATAAATATTTACAATCGAAACTAATGGTCAGTAGGATATCATCTTAATGTAAACAACAATCTGTGATGCACATTGCGGAGTAGTTTTTAATGGGAAAAAAAGTGTGAGGCTGATTTCGTTCCATGTCATCGTTGATATCCTCCCCCCCCCCTTCAAGTTTGTTGTATTATCAAGGAGGTGCTTTGTATTCTACTGTACAAGAAAGTTCCATGAAACTTGGTATCATAGAAAAGATACTGAATGTTGCATTCTTGTTCTGTAAGTGTCATATCCAACTTTCTAGTATGTTTCTTTTCAGTTGTTTTTTTTATGCAAGACCTTGGTATTCCCCAGATTCCCAACTTCTCTTTGGAGTTTTTTATACAACCCACTCATGACGCAACCTTGCACGTGCCAAGTGCAAAGATTTTCCGATACTTCAATCCCTTTTCTTCACTTTCTATTTGCACTTGGCATGTCCGAGGTTGCTTCATGAGTGGTTGTCGGCTTCAACACATCTTATCACATTTTGGTTACTTATCATGCAAAGATACCAAAGTATATCACATTCCCTAGCTGCTTTGTGCTCCACAGTCTCTTAGTACGAACGACCCACTTTCTGTCGTGCGTAATGCTTTTTATCAATGGGTAGTGGTATTAGAGGAGCAGCCATGCCTAAATCATGTGCAGAATATTGCATACATATTCAGCATATCTCCATCATCTTGAAGCTTGGAGAGATTGCAAAAACAAGGGTGAAAAGATCTAGCACACCAAATGATGAGCAGTAGTAGCCAGCAAAGACCTTTACAGATGAGGAAGACTTGTACGTGGTTTACGGGGTCGTTTGGGAAGTGATAGTAGCAGGCTTGTTCAGCTGTCCAACGAGTGACACAGGACCAATTAGTTTGGCACATGAAATACCCGAGGTTTTTGGCAAATTCTTTGTCATTTCTACTGCCCATTAGCCTGATATTAAGAGACAATGGGAGGACCAAGACGGCATACCTTAATCAATGAAGACATGAAATAGCTGTCATCGCTTGGGGTCCTCAACAACCATCCACTCCATCGGCTCGACGTGGCAATTGAGGGGTTCCAAAAAATGTGTACGCATGCAAATTCCTACTTAGGGAGATAAGCGTCTAGTTCTCAAGACATGTCCAAATGCTTCCAACCCTCCCAAACACCATCAAATCATCCAACTTTACAGGAAATATGGTGTGGATGTTTTGGAGAAGTCTGGCTTGATATCAACACGTCAACCTCATTGCCTTGGTTTAGCTTGTGTGGCATTGATTAAACCGTCTAACCTAGAGAACATCCAATGGTAGCGGGAGACAAACTCAGCCAAGAAGGCTCACAATACCAACTTCACCTTGTTGAAAGTGGGTGTACTACCTCTCAATCAGGAGAATCTAATGTTTATGAAATCTTTGACTCTACCAAAAGCGAGATTGTAAACATCCCAACGATATGCAATTTCTCAAGCCCTCCACAGCTTGAGACTCCATAGTGTGGTGGTCAGAGACTAGAGACGGTGCCTTTTAACACAAAAGCACCATAAAGGTGGGGCCTTCATTCCCATAACCACTCAACAAGTGAAAACATCATGGATCTTGAGAGAAAGAGGTGCTTGATCCGATGTCGGGGACATGAACTCATCCAATGTAGTGCAAGATACCATTCTTCCCCTATTGGAATTCGAGGGTACTATAACAACCTCGTAGTGTTCCATGTACCAACTACCGCATAGTAGGGACCACAACATGTTCAGGGATTGCAACCAAATATTATGACCGTGAGTACAGCCAATAAGGCAATAGCTTTACAACAACTATTTGATGGTACATATGTCATGGTAATCATATTGAGAGTGAAGCAGTTCAAAATAAACATTGAGACTAGCAAAAAACTATTAAGCTTGTCATCCCAAATCATAGATGAAAAAACTACTCATTGGCCGCCTAGAGGAAAACATTTCCGAGTAGAATATGTGGAAAAGCGTAATCAATATCACAAGTTGAGACATCATCTACACACTAAACCTCTTATGTAATCCTAACAAGATATGTAGATGGACTTTAATCATGCCACAAAATGGCGTGACACTGGTTGTATCATATTGATCTACAAATAGAGCCTACAGCATATGTTTTTGGACATCAATCATTCTCCCACGCAGACAGCAATGAAAACTCCTAACTGATGCCTTTAAGTGCCTCGATAATTTTTTTAGGATTTTGACTGATATGAGTTTGTATTGACAGATTGCGGTGTCTTGGAATTCACGTCCATTGACCTTGGATGACCATGAGGAGGTTTTTCAACTCCCTTTATTTTTGGGATGTTTCAATTGATTCACATTGTCAAACAAAAACAAAATAGATTCTTGGATGTCACTACCGCATCTACTGACGTTTTTCTGTCAACTATCTTTGACACAGACGATACCCTCTATAAATGCCCAGTGCAAGGCACATGAAATTACTGTTCTGAGTGGGATTATGTATTTTACATAGAACAAAGTACATAAAATCAACACGGGTTGATGTGGCTTGGTAAACACACTCCAAAATCTACTCATGAAATTCATTTGTCTACATGATCTCTTTTTGAAAGGGGATGCACATTTCCTATATCTTAATGGAAGCCACAGCTTCTCAAAAGAGTTTTCAAGAGGGGAACATCGTTCACAGGTTTTCAAAGCGGAACCCTTACATGTAATTACCCAAAACAAGCAAAATTTTGGAACCGGTTGTTCCGTTCATGGAATCACCGGAGGTGACTTACAAGTATTCAGCCATAATAACATAGAATCGACACATGAAATGTGTCCTTACAACCAGCAGCACATGGATTATGATCATGGTTCAATCATTTGATGTAATTAAGGTAATGAAAATCTTATTTGTTTCTTTTGTAAATGAAATCCATTGACACTGAGATCGTTTATCTAAAGTAACGTGGTTATAAAGACATGCATTCCACATGGAAGTGAGCGAAAGCATACTATGTCCATTTAAAAAAGAATGAAGGGATGATGCTTGAGACCAGGATCATCTAGTTTAGAGAATTGTCATGTCTGATGAAAGAATTTGACGTCAATTACGGAATTTGCCCCCTTCAAAGACGAGTGTAATCTGGGAAAAATGAGAACAAGTGTGCTTACTAACTATGCCATAGAGCCTCGGCACCTCCCACCAGTAATTTCAAGGTATCATGCGTGTTCTATGGACTTAGTAGAGCGCGATTCAGTACAATAAACTAAACCACGATTTTGAAAGAGATTTGGTAGATCCACGCCTGGTCACGAACAAGCAGTTGCAACCAGAGGAGTGACGTATGAATGGCGAATCATAATTATAGGCACTGACAATGTTACAGAGAGATACCGTCTTGAGAACAACCCGTATACTTAGATCATGTCCAAAAGACATACCAGAGTGTAATGTGGCACTAGAATGTTTTTTGTAGGGACGACCGTTTAACTATTCGCAGGGGCACTCCTTGCAAATGAGGAGGCTTCACTACAACAGCTTGTTGAATGCATACCATACGGAATGTGGGAATCTCTTTTTTTGTGCTCCCTCTTCCAAACTGGAAAGACATTGCTGACAATGTACAAAGGGCATAAAGAATCCTCCTAGTACAGACATGTCATGGGTCTTGGTGAAGAATTACCTATGCTCGTGAATGATATACAAGGGTTGTGTGCTCCTTGTCTTGGCAAGAGCCATAAGATTATGCAATCAACACTACACATTGGCTCCCGATGACTTAACCAACAAAAAACACGCATATGTGTGTGGTTAATTGTGTGTGGACACGATCCAGCAATGTCATGGATGAGGATTTATAAATGTGATAATAGGATTTTCTACAAAAACATTTCGTTGCAATGTCCAATATAATAATTCCATGATGATAAAACACGACTGGACAAAGACAAACCGGGATGGGCTCAAGCAACGGGGGAGGAGCGTGGCATATACACCATTCTTACGGTTGAAATGGTCATTGCATATTTACCCCAGAATTTGGAGAAATGAAACTCATTGTCCAAGGAGCCAAAGTGCAAAAACATACATACGCACTAGATTCTGGCTCGACTCTACCCTGCAATAGAACCCTTGGCTGGTTTTGAGATGGGAGGAGTGTACTGATGAAAAAATCATCACATCACTCCTTCTCCACTCCTAGTTTGATGTTAAGGTCCCGATTCCACACGAAATGGTAGGGTTTTAGGTCCATGGTTAGTCATGTACTATGATGACTCCTTCCAATTTGTGGCGTAGTGCATCTCATCAACAATGGCAAATGCCACCATTTAGTTCTCCACTTGGACGAACATTAGGAGGGGCTATAGTTTGATTCCAAGGTTAGTCAGAAAATGGCCTACTACTATTACAGATATTTGAAACAAACATCGCAAAAGATGTCGCAAGAGTACTAGGTAAGGCCTTATCAACAATTCCTCCTCTCCCAGCCTCTTGAAATTAGTCCTCTTGTGCCCGTTCCACGTCTTTGTTACCACATATAGGTCATCTAAGTGATCACAACACGAGAAAATTTCAAGAAAGCGTGGATTATATGAAAGATTAATAAACCATCTCATCGTGTTGCATGCTTACATCAACGCATGTGAACATCTCATATGACTGTTTTGCATGCAAAAGTGCAAAGGATGAAAGGAATAATCCTAATTCATGTCTTAAAAACCTTTTAAAAAATCACATCACACATGGAAGATTCCAAGGAATCGTAAAAACAGTTCTGTGTATTTTTACGAGGAAAAATTAGGAAGATAAAAAGCTTTTGCAATAACATGGTACGGGCTGAGATGTTTATCTTAAAAAAAGTTGTACGGAAATTTTGCAACCTCTATATTGGAGAAGGTTCTCACCATCTTCCACTGTTTCAAAACCACTAGAAGGAAATTCCTTGGAAACATATCATGTATGGTTGAAGGTGACTTACACTGTTTGCGGAGTGCACGAATTTGGAGTGATTGGTTTGAATTGGGCAAGGTGACGATAATATTTTGTATTGCACATTACAGAAAATTACTTTGAACAAACCAGATGGTACCCCACTCCGGACACCGTGTCCACCATGTCCGCCTTCCAAAATTTGCTCACTAAAGTCACCGCATACTTTTTGACGGAATGTATATTACAGATTAAGCGCCTCCCTGTGTAATCATCCACTCGTATGGCATCTCCTGAAACAGCCAAAAAGTCTAACATATTCATTTTAATCTTCCATCGCCTTTCCTTCTCAGGACGTAAAAAACAACCATGAATGATAGGCATTCTAATCTGTCCACCGTGCTGATATCCGGATGTTATTCAAACAAGATCCAAAGCGTCAAAGGTATGCGGATGGTTCCGCGGTCGCCGCTTCCACATGACAATGGCAGGTGACCTTTCTGGTAGCATGTCTGCAAACTTTCCAAAAATCGTACATATTTCTACACTATGCAGATTTCAATTCGGTCAACAATTAAACAAACCACACCGATCGTAGCCTATCCAACGATAAGAAAAAAAGTGGGGGGCACCGCTTACACTGGAGGCCACTTTTTCTTAAGGATGCGCAAACCTTCCCTTTCCTTTCCTTTCACTTTTCCACGCTGAAGTATCATTCTCGAAACGAGTCCCAACGTGGAAATAAAAATGTACATGTGTATACAGATGTATGTATATTGTGTGTGTGCGTGTGTGTGTGTGTGTGTGTGTGTGTGTGTGTGTGTGTGTGTGTGTGTGTGTGTGTGTGTGTGTGTGTGTGTGTGTGTGTGAGAGAGAGAGAGAGAGAGAGAGAGAGAGATAGAGAGAGAGAGAGAGAG
>SZWC01006743.1:17181-37907 GCA_023375785.1 Penium margaritaceum | reverse complement strand
GGGAGAGAGAGAGAGAGAGAGAGAGAGAGAGAACATTAGCATGATATTGCCAAGTATCTCATAACTTGCAATTCTACACCCTTGCATCAAACAAGAAAAATCGGACAGTCATCATCCTATAAACCAATGTAAATTGACAAGTTGAGGGTACTAACCCCCTTTTTTATATCCTGAATTAGGGACAAATGCAGAAACATAATTGCTCCTCATATGACTAGAAAAAAAATCCGGTCTGCCTATTTAAGAAAGAGACCCCTTTGATGAGTTATGTATGCCACTTTGCAACTCCCAAGAACGGCTTTATACAAAATCTTGAGTTAACGACCGGCAAAGTGGTAACATGTTAATATTTAATTTCGTTTTTTTACTTAGGTGGTAGTGGATCATTCGTTGAACATAAACATTGGATCCGTACATTTGTTCAAGGTCATCTCGGAGCACGTCCAAAGATGCGGATCGAGCTTTTGTGCACTTCTAGAGGATGTGTTTGCTGTTGCAAAAATAGCCTGTTACACCAATCCAAAGCGTGCAAAGGTCATTGCCTCAGCTTGGCATGTCAGACTGAAAGTGCAGGATGGTTAAAAAAATCCATAGTCAAAGACATGGCAGAGGATCCTTTCCTCGGTGGTCCAAGGAAATAAACAACAGGATCTGTGCCCTCTTTCAGAAAAAAACTCATTATGGACACAAGTGCTTAATGAAAGCTGGTAAACTACCCTAGGAGGAACTTAACATCTGAACCTAATCTAATTTCTGAAGAAACATTCATTGAATGAAATGTAGGAAATTCTATTTAAGTTTAGAGATCAGCAAGGTAGTGAAAGCTGGACCAATGCGTACGACCAAGACCACAACAGTTTTTGCCACTGTAATTGAGATAACACGCTATAATTAGCCACACAAAAAAAAAAACATGAATGGTGAAAGGGGACATGGAAGACGTACTTATTCACATGCCATGAATTGCCATTGAAAAGCCATTGATGGGATTAATTATGCTTTCCCATCTCTCTCTACAAATCGTGTCCTCCACCAAACCATGCATACGTTTTTGGGCGTGGGTTTGTTTGGTGTGTTGTAAGCAATTTCACAAATGTCACAACTCGTGTGTGCCCCAAGAACAGCGGCAAAAGACCCATGGTCAATTTTCAACTTAGGAAGTTTTGCATTCTCTTAAATTTCTGGCGGGGTTGCTCCGACAAGTTATGTGCCCAGCCCATTTTGGTGTCTCCCTTGTGTACATCACCAAATTCATCCTGGTCAAACTTGGTGCGATGTATTATCGTGAGAGGTTAACATATATAGCCAATATTATGATAGGTCCTTGGGGTTTTGGCTAACTTGAGAAGCTTGAGTGCCCAAACGATCTCGATAAGGGTCAATTGCTCGTCCTTTTCCCATCTTCTGAGTTTAGCCAAACTAAACACAATGCACCACACGTAACACATATTCTGAAACATATAACTAAGAAAATAGTATGTTCACACAAGTCTTCACGGTTGGTATGCACATGAAACAGACAAACCATGTCAAAATGAAAAACAATGAAAATTTATAATTTGCATAATGTGTGATTCTAGGACCAAACAATGCCTTATCTGTTTTCCCCGATTAATATACACAACAAATCACACAATTAACAACAATACAGGTATAACTTCATGCTAGTGTCATTTGTTTTTATGATGTTTGTTTTCAAGAAGAATGTGAATGCCTTTCATGGTATCTTGAGCAACCTATGTGGACTACTAGGAAGCCTTGGCATGTTCATTGCTATGAGAGACAAGTTGACAACATGAATGAACCAAGATGCTGTAAAGTATTAAAAAAACAAATGGGATGAAATCTGCATCGGTCTTTTTTATGCACCAATGTAGATTTCATCCCATTTGTTTTTTCTTTTTTCATTAGGTGGAGGGGATTAAGGAGATATATCTATGAATATCTTATGCAGGTATGGATTTACTTACATCTATGATTGTTCCTTGTGTTTTCCAATGCATTTGTCTTTGTCCCCCCCCCCCCCCCCCCCCCCCCCACCCCCCTGATGCCACGAAGTGAACGTGGGGGGTGTATGTGAAGGTGCAAGGAAGATTGTGTTCATGCACTTTACAAGTGTGCACAAGTGCACAATCTCTGCCTGGACAGCTCCAGGCACGTTCCATTTGTGTAATAGTGTACAAATGTATCCGAGAGGCATTGCAACATCTGTGCACTCCCATATGCAATCACGCTCTGCACTTCGTTGTTGGTGGGGATGGGGGATCCAGACCCCAAACCTCCATCTCTCTTGAGTAGATAGGTGCATGTGACAATTGTACGACAAAGTGCAGTAAAACTATCTCGCAAGGAAGAGGCACTTGTACATTAGTGCAAGGGTCAGTGTGATGTCTTTCGGGCCATCGATGCAACTCGATCGACTTTCGAAGGGGGGTCGACCGCGCAAGGCATGCCGAAACATGGGAAGCGATGTCGATGAGGTCGTCTCCATGGTTCTGAATAGGGAAGTCTAGGCAAAAGGAACAGAGATGCCACGAAATACAGGGTGAACTTTTTGATGCGATCATGTAACTGTTTCAAATCCAATGTGCACTTCCGTCCCACTATCAAGGAAGCACAATATTGGGCTGAATTCCTGTAAGAGAAGAGAGAAAATAGCATTATCGATTCTGTTCAATTGCCTTTCTTAACAATACTCGAGACGTTCGATCGTTTGATTGGACAGTTCTCAATCATTGATGATAATGCACGGTTGACAAATAGCATCGAGATGAAGATAATAGAGAAGTGTAAGGAAATTTCTGCTACATTGTCCAGTACAAAACACTCACTATTCTCTCACAACATAGGAAAACACTGAAGTGCAACTTGTACAATGTAATTGATCTACTGACCCTTACCTCACTGTGTACATAATCATTGTGCACGCAATTATTGTGTACAAAATGAGAAACGCGATGACTGGCAGTCGCATTGTGACTCCATTTCTATTCTTTTCAGGTGCACAGTGAACAGTATCTGTTTTTGTCGCTGGCCTGAGGTCGGCTTTTGGCCTCGCGACGACTTTCCATTCATATCCATTGACGGTGCGAGTAGTGTGCATCCATTTGCTCAAAAGTGTACATTCACATCGACTGCCACTGGTATTTGACTTGCACGTGCACTCCCCATTTTCACTTTTCAGTTGGAGGGATGGGAGGACTCTAGAACCCACAACTGTTGGATCTCCCCTCCCCCCCACCATTAGAGCGTGGAGCGGGATTGCATAAGGGAGTGCACAATAATCTCACAATATCACGGATAAATCCATTCAAAAGTGCAATCGAGAACCTTCGTCGATGAGTTTTTAGTGGACATTCACTTGTACGCAGTTGGGCCGCATGTGTAAACACACCATCGTGCACCTTATGATACACTCCCCACGTACACTCTATCGGGCTCAGGGAGAGGGATTGGGGGGGGGGGGGGGGGGGGGGGGGGGGAGGGGGGTGGGAGGAGCGAACAAAGGAAAAGGGTCTGGTACAAATGAGGTCCTTTGATCTGTTCCAATTGAGTATTTTGCCTTTGTAGCCCTTTTTACTATTGCAAATAAATACTACCAGCCCACTCCACCTAAACATAGTCAGTAATAGGTCACCTTAAGGTTCCCAACACATGTTGAAGTTCTAGAGACGTGGGCTATGATCGGGAAAACTCACAAAATAGGTTGAAGACTCATGAAGGGTTATGCACATAGCAAGTCGATACTTAGCACTCATTTTCCATTTGGAAAATCATGTCAAAGGTCAAAATAAGTTTGTGAGTCTTTCTTATATTTTTACTATTTTCACAAGACACTATTACAAATGGAAGCCTAAAAATTTGTCAATTTGTTCCTCGCTTTGCTCACATCTCCTTAGATAAAATGTAGGAAACTTCCTCACATGACAATTAGGACTAGATGCCTTGCTAAAGAAGTGTGTACACTTTTAGCTCCTTAACGCTTCCACATAAATGTAACCTTCCTCAAAGTCCACTATACACTAGTGTCCATTTTAATACGCACCACTCTCATATAATCTTACACCTCCACATCCACTCCCCATATGCACTTTCACCCAACATCCTCGACCCCTTCACATCCAACTTTACCTCAGCCTACATGATTCAATGCACAAGTGGACACATACCACCACAAAACGCGATCACATTCATACACCTCCTCATGCACTCCCCACATACACTTCAACTCCCACCCTTAGCCCCCTGGCATATGTTCCACCCATCCACCTCTAGTTCAACCCACAAAAAAATGGTGTCCACCTTCCTAGAACCTTTGTACAAACTGTACACCAGTAAACACAAATGCACAATTGTACCCCCACCACACACTTCTCTTGCACATCTCCTCATACACACTCCACATACACTTCCACCCCACAACCCCTCCAACCTCCACACTCCCCTCTTGTAATCCATACAATAATGTACACCACTAAACAAACATATGAGACACTAACTCACCATAACATACTTTGACTCCCAATCCCCCTCCCCTCTTCCCTCAAGCCACCCTTACCACATCTTACTTGTATACAAGTGTTCCATTTCGCCCACACAACACTCACCAATTCCTACACCTCCGCATTCACTCCCCATATGCACTTTCACCCAACAAGACCCCCCCCTATCAACGTCAAGCTCAAACCAATTGAATCACACACAAGTTCATCACACACCTGCTAATACACTCCCCACATACACTTTAAACCTAGCCCTTCACCTCCCACTCCCAACCCCCCCCCTTCAACCCCCTTGCCTATTCCACCCACACAACACTAGCTCAACCCATACAACATAGTTAACTGGTTTCCACCTTCTTAGAAGATTCCTAGTGCACCACTTTCCTATATTCATACTTCATCTAGTGTATGAAAGTCCTTAGATTATCTCTACCTCACCTTGCCCTCACTTTCTAAACTAGAGGCAAGACGTTGATAACATTTTATCCGTACTGGGTGTTGCGCCGGTGTGCCATGTGGCTTGGACTGGACCTGGCCTGTGGGGCACGGATGGGATGAGTTGAGGGTCAGAGACCCTCAACTGCCACGGTTTTGGCCGAGTGGGCCAAGCTTCCCATCCGTTCGCTACATTTGGAATCAGTACGCCGGGGTTCAACACCCATTGTGGACATTGAGGACGGGTCTATTCCTGTGTGGGAAGAATGTACCGCCACTGTACCTCGTGGCTTGGACTGGACCCGGCTTGTGGGGCGATGGATGGGATGATATGAGGGTCGGAGATCCTCAGCTGCTACAGTTTTGGACCAGTGGGCCAAGCCTCCCATCCGTTCCCTACACCGGGCGTCCTGGCAATAATTCCCCTGAGCGCAGAAAGTACTACGTACCAGACGTAAACGAGTCCCTAGTATTCTTGAGTGGACATTTCTGTTATTCCGCAAACAACCCATTGCGTCACGAGGACCGTGATATTCACTCCGACGGCCGAGGAAAAACTGGCCAACTATCCCGCCCCCAGTGGATATTCTTGAACCTTCTGATCTCCGACCACTCTTGTGGACCTACAAACAGAAGTGTCACGACCTTTCGGTCGACTTCTTGACGCTTCACGATGAATCTGGATTTATAAAGATGCATCTCGCATCTTCACTGTCGTTTCTCGAAGACCCCCGAATTCTTGGCGGACCTTCTCAAATTCGACCACTCACAACGCGAACCATCACGCATCACTCGACAATCGACCCAACGACCCCGACTATGCTTCATTCGTAACTCAACACTTGTATATACATGTTCGATCATTGCGACACTTGTCATCAAAGAACACTTACTGCTAATTATAAAATACTCAAGTGTCCCGAATTCTAAATCGTGTTTTGCCTCTTGACTTCTACATCTTCACCATCTACGCTCCGTTCGGCGTAACACTTGGTATCAAAGCGCAACGGTGTTGGAGAGGCATCTGACTACTTTACTTGTTTGGAGGACTACCTCGCACAAGCCGTCAGTGAATCTTGTACGTCAAGACCTTGCAGACTTTGCTACTATGATGTGAAGCAAGCGAGCGTAACTAATGGGTCTTTGGCGACAACTTCGGCGACAACTTCAGCGACCACTTCGGCGATGGAGGAGAAGAATGCACTGATGCACACAAACCTCAAGCGACAGCAGATGCTGGCATGGCAGGCTTTACGGCAGTTGGAACAACCCCTACGGTCTTGGCGACCAATCTGGTCACTGACCTGACGGCGACAAACCAGCCGCCCCTACCAACAGCCTCAATGAGGACAACAGGGACGGCAGATGGCACTGGATGACAGGCACGACTCAATGAAGAACTGGCAAACAGGATCTCCGCACTCAAGGGAATCAACAACCACATGCTCCAACAACTCAACGTCATGATGGAGGCTCTTTGCAATGCAAGCGAACGTGAAGCGGTGCTCATTGAGAGAAATTCCCAACTCACGCACGAACCCAAAATTTGTCCGGCTCCACCAGAACCGTTCGATCCTGCAAACTCAAAAGGAAAAACAGTTTGGATGTGGCTGACGAGTTTGGAGGTGTACTTTACTGCTTATAGGGTAAACGACAATCAAAAGAAAATTGACCTTGCGCTCGCGCTTTGCGTGACACAGCGTTAAGTTGGTGGTCCGATCTAATAACCATCCAACGGTAGCAGGAGACCGGCGGAGCACCATCAATGGCTCATGGTGTCCGTCTCACATCACCGACCGCAAGCGTTCTACCCTTGGAGAAGATCAACCCATAGTGGCAAGCCGTGCAAATACCACCAACCGACTGGAATAAACATTTGCGCGCTATGCTCGCACACTTTGGATTACTGAACAAAAAATCTGACGCACGGTACAAGCTCCGGCGTCTGTGTCAGCAATCCAGCATGGCAGGGTACATGCAGAGATTCCGCAAGATCATCACCAGAGCAGACATCGCCCCCGACGAACATTGTTTTCACTACAACAGCGGCCTCAAACATGATATCTGGCGAGAAATCGTTATTTTGGGCATCCAAAACGACTTGCCGTGGATGTCTGCAGCAGTAGAAAGGATCGACATCGCCGTCTACAACGCTTGGATCCAAGAATCCTACGGCTGGCGACCTCCTAGCCACAATTGTTATGGAAATGGAAAAATCCTGTCTACGGACTTCTCAACTCCGATGGACGTGGACGTCGTCGGCCAAAGAGACACGCGAACCTGCAACAACTGTGGAAAAGCCGGGCACATCGCTCACATTTATCAGAGCAAGCAACAGGCAAAAAAGGAGGAGTCACAAAAAACTGAGTTGGGAAATGGCAAAGGGCGGGAGTAAAAGGCGCAACTCTTGTCCGTGAGGAGCGATCTACGCCAAAAACTTGCCCATCCGAACGGTCCACATCGCCATAGAGGGTTTCTGAGATCGCAAAGGTCGACGAGGGTACGAGGACGACCAACGAGCGATACTAATAGAATTCCAACCGCGAGGGTGCAGAACTCGTAAAATAGTACCGGCGCTACTGGATGGAGGAGCTTCACTCAGCTTTGCAAGCAACGACATGGTTTGCAAGCTGAGTTTGCAGACCAAACAAAGGGTGTTTGTAGGAAAAACCGTCGATGGGAGACTACAATGTGGAGTCTCCGAGAACCACGACTATAAATGGGAGACCTATGGGATGTAACAGTATGGAGATGTTGTCCAATGAGCAACCATGAAATCATCCTCAAACAAGATTTCATGCACCCGCACAATTCGCAAGTCGACTGGAACAGCGTCGACATCTATGTGGAGATTAACGGCGCCAAACGACAACTTCTATGTGCGGGATGAAAGCTAGCAACGGAAGCAGCAGAGGTGGAAGCAGCAAAGGAAGCCACAGAAGCCGATAAATGACAATCGGTGTAGCCAATACCGCTCAACGTGGCCAAACACTATATACAACGAGGAGGTCATGTGTGGCTCATACATCTCAAGCCAATGGGAGAAGTGGGAGTGGTAGCAGGTGACTCATCATCAACCTAATTAGTCTCATCGGCCTCGACAAACTTCGCAATGGTACCTGAAGAGTTTGCACCACTCATCAAGGGGTTTGTGAACGTCTTCCCCGACGAACTTCCAAAAAGATTACCTCCTGAGCGAGACATTGACCATCGCATCGAACTGAAGCCGGGCAGCACACCTACCATACGAGGGGCCTATCTGATGAGCAATTATGAGCTGACCAAGCTGGAAAAGCAGCTCGACGAGATGCTCCGTCAGGGGTTCATACGCCCATCCATGTCACCTTACGCCGCACTAGTACTATTCATGAGAAAGGAAACTTGCAAGATGCGGATGTGCGTGGAGTATTGGGTTGTTGAACGACGCTATCATCAAGAACCGCTACCCTCTTCCCCAAGCTGATAAACTTTTTGACCAACTTTGAGGAGCTCGAATTTTCAGCAAAATCGACTTGCGAAACAGATATCACTAGGTACGCATGGCAGCCGCCGACATCGAGAAGACGGCGTTCCGAACCCGCTATAGACACTTTGAGTTCACGGTCATGTCATTTGGACTTACAAATACCCCGACAACGTTTATGGTGGCAGTGAACAACATTTTCCGTCCGTACCTTGAATATTTTGTTGTGGTATACCTCGACGACATCCTGGTGTACAATTGTACCCTAAAGGAGCACGATGGACATCCTCAAAAAGTTTTCGAAGTTTTACAAAGAGAGAAATTTTTTGGACAACTCCCAAACTGCAACTTCAGTTGTGGTTCGATCGAGTTTGGGGATCACGTCATCAACAAAGGAAAAATCACCATGGATCCGAAAAAGGTGGCAGCAGTCGCCGATTGACCAACGTTCGAGAAATTAAGGTTTTTCTCGAATTCTACAATTACTACCGGTGATTCATATGGGACTAGGCCCGAGTGTCAGCGCCTCTTTCTGACCTTAACCAAAAGGAAAACGAGTGGCGGTGGGGAGACAGCGAATAAAAAGTGTTCACCGCTCTGCGGAACGCTCTGACCTTCACGCATGCCCTATGATTAGACTATCCAATGGTCCACTACATCATGGCTACGGATGCATCAGACCGAGCCATTGGCGCGATCCTCCTGCAAGACCATGGAAACGGCGAGCAACCGGTCGCCTGCATGTCTCGCAGACTGTGAGGACCGGAACTCAACTACACGGTCCATGAAAGGAGATGTTGGCGGTCGTGCACGCGTTCAAGACGTGGTGATGCTACCTAGAGTGTCAGCGATGTATCGTGCGTACCCAACACCATGCAGCAAGATGTTTTAAGATGCAGACGAATCTCAACCGACGTCAAATCCGATGGATTGAGTTCTTTGAGTCCGGTTTCGACTACAAAATCGAGCACCGGCCACGCAATACCAATTCAACAGATGCACTCAGCCGCTGACAAGATTTGATAGCCGACGTTGCAATCCTACATCTGCATTGAGACCCAAACCTCGAGTGGTTGTTCACATGAAGCTATGACCAGTACGGCGGGTATGAGAAAACCAGCTTCTACTTCGACGCACCTTACTGGCAACGACGCTTCACTCGTCAAGTGGCCGTCCCCCCGAACGATGAACTTCACCGTATGCTACTCGAAGAATGCCACGACACCAAAAACAGGTGGACACTTTGGAGAGGAAAAGACGCTGAAGAAGCTAGCAAAAAACTATTGGTGGGACGAGATGCAATCGGAAGTGGCCAACTTCTGCAAAACCTGCGACACCTGTGAGTGACAAAAATCTCGTTGCACATGGCCACCCGGACTCCTACAGCCGCTTCCTGTTCCGACTGAACCATGGGCAAACATCTCCATGGACTTCGTCATAGGATTACCAGTCACGCCCGAGGGGTATGACGCCATCCTCATGGTATTCGACAGGTTTTCTAAAATGTCCCAATTCATCCGGACGACCATCGTCACCACCGAGGGAACAACATTGCTCTTTCTAAACAACATTGTATGGCTACACGGTGTACGAAGAACCATCATGAGCGACCGATACGGTCTATTCACCAATCTTTTTTGGCGAGAACTGATCACTCGCCTCTGAAGCAGAATTCAACTTTCAACGGTGTTTCATCCTCAAACCGACGACCAAACCGAGCAGAGAAATCAGATGCTCGAACAACTGCTCCAAACACTATGCGAACCTCATGAGATGGATTGGGCACAAAAACTCCCGACTGCCGAAGTTGCATATAAATCCGCAGTTTCCACTGCAACATGTAAGACCCCATTTGAAATGGTGTATGGAAAACTTGCCGCCACACCAGCTTGACTACAATGTCGCACCAACATTCCTACAGTTGACGTTGAATGCCGAGACTTCACCACAGTCTGGGAGGAAACACGACGGATTCTCAAAAAGACTCAAGTTACAATGAAGCAAGTAGGTGACCAACATCGGAGCGGCGATATCTTCGCCATTGGTGATCGAGTCCTCCTCAGCTTGGCAAACATCAAGCTCCGAGAATCCGACTGTTCAAAGCTCAAATCTGGATGGTTGGGACCGTTAGAGATCAAACCTCCTGCAAACCCCTGTGGTTACGCAACTCCAACTCCCCGACACTATGCAAGTTCATCCGATGTTCCATGTCAGCAGACTCAAGCACTACCGAGACCCCGAAGAGAAATTTTGTGGTGAAGATGTCCCTCCTCCGCCTCCTGTTCAGGTGGACGAAGACACGGAGTACGTCATCGATGACATACTCGGCCATCAACGACAAGGCAAGACGACCAAACATCTCATCAAGTGGCACAGCTACGACGCCGCCTATAACAGCTGGAAACCTTAGGGAAGCCTCCGAGATGTCGATCATCTCATCGACGACTACTACTGTCCGCTCTGGGCCACAACTGTACTTGCGCCGGGACGTCGCGGTTAAAAGGGGGGGAAGTGTTAAGTACCACACCTACACGAGTCCCTAATCTTCTTGAGTGGCCATTTTTATTACTATGCAAACATCCCATCGTATCGTGAGGACCGCAATATTCACTCTGACGGCCGAGGGCAAACTGGCCAACCGTACTACCCCGAATGGATGTTCTCGATGTTGTGATTTGTGACGTCCCTGTCGACCTGTATAGTTTACTGTGACCACTCGGCCATGTCTATACTCGTGCACATCCATGATGTGGACCCAGGATGCACCGATGCGTCATCCGGTGGCGGACTACCATCTTGGAGCTGACCGACGACCGTTTCAGAGCTCCGGACGCTACCCGGGACCTCGTGCGGTTTTTCTGTAGCACACAGGAGTTTATCAGTGGACTGGCCGCGGGCCCGATTTGCATGTTTTTGTATTGTGTGTCCACCTCTTGATGCCGGATGCATGCATGTGACCAGTCGTAGCGTTTCGCTTTTGATCTTGTACGTCTAGGTTCAGACGGCGTAGCATTCTGACATGTCTGCGTAGAGTTACGGCCAAAACAGTGGTTTTGGGCCGGTTTTTGTACAGATCTTCCAGTGCCGCGTGCGACACCCGCCGTGCGCCGCGACAGGTACTTATGCCATGGACCTGTCATTTGTCATTCCTTTCTGCAAATGCTATTGAACCATTCTGACACTTTGCCTTGTGTCTCCTAGCTAGACCCTTGCCGTTGTGTGCATGACTTGTGACTGTCGTCACCGTCTGACCAGGCATTGACGGCTAGTCAACGGCCGTGTCGCTAGGAAGCTTCCACGCACTTTTTCATGGTATCAAAGCGGTGCGACAGTTCTCACCGAGCTGCGCAGCAGAGACGCAGCAGAGGAGCAGTAGTGAGAGCCACAGCAGCAGCAGATCCACAGGGACCCGTCGACGACAGCAGACCGCCGTCGACGTCGCTCACCACCTCCATGTGTGACTGTAGTCGCCGGCAGCATTCAGCAGCAACAGTAGTAGTGCTGCAGAGTAGCAGCACAGTAGCAGCGGCAACAGCAGCGACGGCAGCAGCGCATGGCAGCAGCACCACAGCAATTGTGTGCGGCGGCAGCAGCACAGTAGCAGTGGCAATAGTAGCAGCGGCATCAGCAGTAGCAGCAGCGGCAGCAGTAGCACAACAGCAGAGCAGCAGCAATGGCAGCGGCATCAGCAACAGCGCAACAGCAACAGCACAGTAGCAGCAGCCGCAGCAGCGCACGGCGGCTGCAGCAGCGTGCACCAGCCGTAGCGCGCAGCAGCAGCAGCAGCAGCACGCGGTTGCTGCCACAGCCGCGCACGCAGTAACCAGGTGGCCGCTCCGCACACAGCCGCGCGGCTGCTGCTACAGCTGATGACACAGCAGCAGCAGCAGCCAAGTGGAAGCTGTTGTGCAGCTTCCGCGCAGCTCCTGCACGGCTGCTGCACAATGGCCGCCGGCTCGCGTAGTAGTCGCGAGGGTTGACAAAGAAAAGGGAAAAAAGAAGGGGGCGAGCTGACGTCAGCATCTTGACTTGTTAACGTCATCAGGTTTTGCTGATGTCAGCAAATTTCTACTGACGTCAGCACCTGACTTAGCAAAAATTTTCTCGGAGGGTCAAAAGTTGCCAGCGTTTCAAGTCCTTGAGAAACGCTCACAATTCTGCAATTCGACCACTTTGACGTCTCGGCCCATAATGAGCGGCACCATGGCTCCGTCCGACGAGAAGGGAACAGGGTTGATAGATCCCTCTTCTTCCTCCTCAGGGGTCATGAGCCCACGTTTGCAGGCCATTGAGGACCAGCGGAGCCAGCAGGACGAGATGCGTCGACTGCTGCAGGAGCAGACTGACGCCATTCTTACACTCACCGAGCTCCTTCGCGGTCATTCCACGACTCCGCGATAGACTTCTGAGGGCGCGGCCGGGGTTGTACCCTCTACACATCAGTCAACTTTAGCACCGGAGATAGGAGTTGGAGCCGACCAGCCACCTCCTGGGCCTTGG
The DNA here is from genome assembly GCA_023375785.1 of Penium margaritaceum. Taxonomy (NCBI): domain Eukaryota; kingdom Viridiplantae; phylum Streptophyta; class Zygnematophyceae; order Desmidiales; family Peniaceae; genus Penium; species Penium margaritaceum. Next base: position 25,007 of record SZWC01006743.1, on the reverse strand, counting down.
GACAAGGATCCAGACATGCCAGGTATGGAAGGCCACTCCCCCGAGCGCGAGGTTCGAATGCTTGAGGAGTGTATCCGTCAGCTTCAGACAAGCTCTCGGCCCCCACATACATCCTGCTTTCCGAAGCTTCGGTCGTCGCCTGACCTCCACCCCAGCGACTTCCCTCTCCCCGGTGTCTTTCCCATCTCTTGTCCTTCCCAGCCTGTGGTTGCTCTCCCTACGGAGCGGCAACCCAAGGATTTCGAAACGCCGCCTCCCCGGTATGTTAGCGAGGACGGCTTTGACTGATGGGAGATCCTCTTTCAAGTCTGGGCCACTTCAAAGGGCGTGTGGCCCTACTACCACAGTCCGTATCAGACTACGGACCGAGCTCAAGTGCTCACAGCGGCTAGGGCGATGCACGGGCTCCTGTACGCCATGCCACGTGAGACCGTTGTTGACTTCCGCCCGTTCCTTGGCGAGGCGGGCACAGGCACCGGCGCTCATCCCCGCGGGGGTTGGGATCTAGCGTTGTCCCTCCTTGCTGCAGAGACGCATGCCACCCGCGCTGCACACATCCGTGCCTGTCATTCCCTTTCCCTGGGGCCTACCGAGCCCGCAACACACTACCGGCGACGCGTTATGCGCATCTACACGCGCCTTGGGACTTCAGGAGGTACACAGTTGTGGGCGCTCCGCACGATCATGCTCGGGGTTCGCCTTGAGCACACCGACATCTTCACACATTACAACGACACCGTGGTTGAGCCCTTTTCGGCCTCACTGCAGCTTCTTCCTTGGGCGGACCAACTTTTCCTCCAGGTGACTTCAGCTCGTGAGGCAGCCGTGGCTCATCAGGAGACCTCCATTGCTGCAGCAATCATTGCATCACCATCGACGCCCCTCCAGCAGACCTCTTCTCCATCCTCCGTCTCGTCATCCTCCACCCGTTGCACCCCAGTTACACCAACTCAGACATAGGGTGTCGCTGCAACAACACAGGGGAAGAAGGGGCGACGAAAGCGTGGCTCAGGCCACCAGCAGTCGCAGCAGCAACCGTCATCGGGCAGTAGCGGTGGACGTTCCGTTCACTGCTACAAATGTGGAGGCGCCCATCGCTACACCGACTGCCAGAAGCCGCTTGACTGGGCACGGATCACTCGCTAGCTCCAGGTTGCGCACACACTCCGGTCTACATCGAGCAGCACATCCTCTGGACGTGCGGCGACCTCGACCGTAGTAAATCCTGCTTCTTCACCAACGACCAGCAGCGACCCTGACCCACGTGACCGCACCTTCGCCGAGCTCCGCCACCTTCTGGCGCTTCACTTTCAGGGAGGTGCGAGTGTGTTTTCACAGCCGGGTGGTTCATAGACTGTCGGTCCGTCTGTTCTGGTGACCCGGGATGACTCGTGTGGGGAGGCACAGTCAACATGTGATTATGATGGACCTGACTGTACAGATTGGATTCATGAGTCTCACCATTGTGCCATTCGTCCTTCGTCCCCACCTGCTTCCTAGCGTCTGGCCGAGGCCGAGTGTTCCATTGCCCGTTGTACAGTGACATCCTCCAGTCGTGATTCCGGTGGCACTTGGATCATCGATTCCGGTGCCACTCATCACATGACGTGTCGTCGTAGTGACTTCGTTGTTCTCGGCCCTGTTGCGTCTGTCCATTCCATCCGCACAGACTCTGGTCAGTCCGTGCCGGTCCAGGGTGTTAGGGTTGTATGTTTCGATGGTCCTTTTGGCCCTTTGTATCTTTCCGAGGTGCTATTTGTGCCTGACCATGAGCTCAGTTTGCTTTCTGTCCGTGCTTGCACACTGATGCGACTCTTTGTGGAGCACACTGCCGACTCCGCGACTGTGACTGTTATGGACACTCCCAGCATTGTTCTCCGTGCCTCTATTATGGATGATGTGTATCGTGTCTCCCGGACTTCCGCTCCTTGCTCTTCCTCCCCTTCAGCTCGTGTTTTTGTCACTGGTGTCCTGTCTCCTGATCACCAGCGATTGCTTCATCGCCGTCTATGTCATGTGGGCTCTGCCACTATGTCGAAGCTCACTCGGACACAGCCTGCTCTCGGACTTGATGCGGCTTCTTTCGAGAAGCCGCCCTAGACCGACTACCTCTTCTGTGCACAGGGTGAGATGCATCGATGTACTTACCCTGACTCCCGCTCTCCCGCTCTCCCGCTCTCGCGCCCTTTGCCCTCTCGATTTAGTCCATTCAGACCTTCTTGGTCCTCTTCCTGTCGAGTCTTTGTCCGATCGGGGCCGATACGTCCTAACCCTGACTGATGATTTCACTCGGATGCGGTGGGTCTACAGCATGCGCCAAAAGAGTGACGCCGCTCTCACGGTTCGTCTCTGGCTAGTGATGGCTCAGCGTTAGTCCCGTCACACTCTGCACACCTTCCGCTTGAATCCTGGTGGCGAGTTTCTAGGCGAGATGGATAGCTTTTTCGCTGAGCACGGGATTTTTCACCAGGTCTCTGCTCCTGCTACTCCTCAGCAGAACGGTGTTTCTGAGCATTGGAACCGCACCATGGAGGATGCGGTTCGCACTATGTGATCTGAGTGCGGTCTCCCGGAGTCCTTCGCTTTTGAGGGCTTCGCCTACATGACTTCGGTCTGGAACCGCCTCCCGCACAGTCCCCTTCCAGACCACGTTACACCGTATGAGCTTTTGTTCGGTCACCGTGCTGACCTATGCCTCGCTCGCGTTTGGGGATCCTTGGCTTTTGTGTGGTACACCGAGGACCAATTGGGGTCCAAGGTCTCACCGCGGGGTCGCTTGTGTGCCTTCGTCAACATCTCCCCACGGTCAAAGGTCTGGCGCTTATTGGACCCTGCTCTTCGTCGCATTGTTGAGTCCCGCGACGCGCTCTTCTTTGAGTCCCTCACCTACCGTGATCTGACATCGATTACGTCATTGTCTGTCACCCACATTCCTACGTGTGAGGTCTCTAGCCGGATGGGGGAGTTTGCGCCTGTGAGCACCCCTCGCCAGGCTCATGTTTCCGTTCGAGCTCCCTCCACTTCGCGGTCTCCGGCTCTTAATGACCCAGCGATCATGGCTATCGGCCCAGAGACCTCTCCAGCACCACTGGCTTCAACCCCCGTTCCTTCGCATCCCTCAGGTACCCATGATCCTACACCTGTGCGTACTCTTGTGTCCATACCTGTGTCCGCCGACACTCCTGCCTCTGTGCATAGCCCTGCCTCACCTGCTCCTACTGTCACCCCAAGTCACGTGTCTCCCAGACCCGCATCTCCTCGTACGATACCACCAGCTCTCTTGCCTCAGTCCTCCCCAGTTGTGCTTGTGCCTGTTTCTGAGCATGAGGTGCACCCCTCGAGCCCAGGTTACTCTAGTGAGCTTAGCGGTCGTCTTCGACCGTTGGACTCCGGAGTGCAATGAGTGCCTGGTCCTGCACTTATGCGCTCCACTCGTAGTATCGCGAATGGCGATCCCGATACAAAGGCCCTAGGCCTGAGTGTCCGCACTGAGCACATAGAGGTACACCCAGCGTGTCCCATAGGGCACGATCTCCTCACTCGCGAGTTCCACATTGCTTGTGATGTAGCAGCCGATCTCGTGGTCGTCAGACCTAGCACCGAGGCGTGCGCTCTTGCCATGCACAGCTCCCCCTCTTTGGCGCCTGACCCGGGCACACTAAGGGAAGCACTCTCATCACAAGATGCTGATGCATGGCGTGCTGCCTGCGAGGATGAGCTCCGCGCCATCCGAGAGCACGGAGTTTACGAGCTAGTCGACCTTCCACCTGAGAGAAGGGCTATTCAGGTTAAGTGGGTCTTTCACAAGAAAGTGAAACTAGATGGCTCACTAGAACGCCACAAGGCTCGCTTGGTTGTCAAGAGGTACTCTCAGATTGAGTACATTGATTACACCGACACCCTCGCCCCTGTCCGCCGCATGACCTCAGCTTGAGCTCTATTCGGTCTAGTGGCTCAGCATGACTGGGAACTACACCAGATAGACATGAACAATGAGCTCCTCCATGGCTCTCTGAATGAGGACATCTACGTGGCTCAGCCACCCGACTTTGAGGACGATGACAAGGTCTGGCGCTTGCGCAAGTCCTTGTACGGCCTCAAGCAGTCTCCTCGGTGTTGGAACCAGGAGATCACTAGGGCCCTGACTCGTGCGAGATATGTACAGAGTGAGGTAGATCCCTCTCTCTTCATCCGACGGACACCTGAGCAGTTCACCGCCATCCTAGTCTATGTCGATGACCTTTTGATCGCGTCTCCTTCACTGGAGGTCGTGAAGGAGGCCAAGGCTGTCCTCCAGACTGCCTACAGAATGAAGGACCTTGGTCCGGTAGCGGTGATTCTTGGCATAGAGATCGTGCGAGACCGCAGACGTCGTACTCTACTATTGCATCAGGCCCAATATGCACGGGTTGTGGGGAGCTCTTCAACGACCTCCTCGACGCAGTGCCCACGGCCTCCACACCCATCACACCTGACGGGCAAGACGCCCTGAAGGTGTAGGATCCCACACAGCTTGGCGAGACAATGGATGTGACGTTCTACCTCCATCTCATCGGATCTCTGATGTACCTGGCCACTACCACACGTTCTGACATCGCATTTGCCGTCAACCTCCTTGCCCAGTTTTCGCAGGCTCCATGTGCTAGAGCCCTTCACGTGGCTGTGCGACTGGTGCGGTATGTGGTCTCCACACCGTACCTCGGACTCTTCTTTCGCCGGCAGTGTTCGATGGTCCTTGACGGCTACACGAACAGCAACTGGGCCTGATGCCCAAATGGACGCAGTCGCACCGGTTACGTGTTCCTGCTCGGTGGGACCGCTGTGTCCTGGCGCAGCGGGAAGCAGGGTTGCATTGCATGTAGCTCATCGGAGGCAGAGTACATTTCTCCGGGAGTAGGGGCTGCTGAGGCGGTATGGCTGCAGCGCCTGTTCCATGAGCTTGGCCAGTCAGTACCCGCTATCGTACTTCGCTGCGACAACCAGAGAGCGTTGTCATTGCGGAGAACTCTGGTGTGTTTCATGCTCGCACGCAGCACATTGCGGTTGAGCACCACTTCGTGCGTGATCTGGTAGAGCGACACGTAATCTCCGTCATTTGGGTTGGCACTGACATGCAGCGTGCTGACTTGTTGAGGAAGGCACTAGCACGCGGAAAGTTCCTGGTGGCCATTTGTTCTGTTGGACTCCGCCCCTTGCTTGAGAGTGGTTGAGTGTGGGGTGTGTCTGTGTCCATGTCACACTTTTTGTTGCACTTGTTTTTGTACTCGTCTCAATGCTGCAAGTGTATGGACATGCGTACCATCGGGTCATGGGGGAGTGTTGTGATTTGTGACATCCTTGTCAACCCGTACAGTTTCCTGTGACCACTCGGCCGTGTCCATACTCGCGAAGATCCTTGATGCGGACCCTGGAGGCACTGATGCTTCATCCGATGGCGGACTACCATCTTGGAGCTGACCGACGACCGTTTCGGAGCTCCGAACGCTACCCGGGACCTCCTGCAGGTTTTCTGCATCACACAAGAGTTTATCGGTGGACTGGCCGCTGGCCCAATTTGCATGTTTTTGTATTGTGTGTCCACCGCTTGATGTCGGATGCATGCATGTGACCAGTCGTAGCGTCCGGTTTTTGATCTTGCACGTCTAGGTTTAGACGGCGTAGCATTCTGACATGTCTACGCTGAGTTACGACCAAAACAGTGGTTTTGGGCTGGTTTTAGGACAGATCTTGCACTGCCGCGTGCGATACCCGCCGTGTACCGCGGCAGGTACTTATGCCATGGACCTGTCATTTGTCATTCCTCTTTGCAAATGCTATTGAAGCATTATGACACTTTGCCTTGTGTCTCCTAGCCAGACCCTTGCCGTTGTGTGCACGACTTGTGACTGTCGTCATCGTCTGACCAGGCATGGACGCCTAGTCAGCGGCCGTGTCGCTAGGAAGCTTCCACACACTTTCTTACTCGAACCTTCTGATAGCTTCGACCACTCTCACGAATGTAAAAACAGAAGAGTCACGACCTTTTGGTCAACTTCTCGACGCTTCACGAAGAATGTGGATTCATAAAGACGCATCTCGCATCTTCATCCTCGATTCTGGAAGACCCTCGACTTCTTGGCGGACCTCAAATTGGACCACTCACGAAGGAATTCCTCACGCGTCGCTCGACAATCGACCAAACGACTCTGACTATGCTTCATTCGCAACCCAACACTTGTATACATATGTCCGATCATTTCGACACTTGTCATCGAAGTACACTTACCGTTAATTATAAATTGCTCAATCGTCTCAATTGACAAGTTGTGTTTTGCCTCGCAATTTCTGCCTGGTCACCATCTACGCTTCGTTCGGCGTAACAGAAAGTGGGGGCGAGCTGGTTATAATTCTCAGAATGGGGTTGACATAGTTCCAACTCTAAGGATGGGGGCAATGCAGACATCGTCTAGCGAGAATAGGGACAACTTGTAAGTCGGCCCCACGTTTGCCATGGAAGAAAAATGCTTGAAGACATGGCGTTGTCACACCGCTACGACCTCAACTCAAAAAAGTGGCGGGAACGAAAAAATATATATCTAACGGCCACGCATCGTCCACTCGACCGCGGTGGCCCTCAGAAGGGCGACATCAAGGCCCTGAACCGACGCTTTGCTTTTGATTTTGATTCTAGGGTTTCCTCGGTTTCCCTCTCGAAATCTGATTTTTGTATGATTCTTCGAACTGGAGGGCTTTGGTTCGAATCAGCGGCAGAACAAGAAGGGCTCCTCCAAATTCGCGGGTCTCGCTGTCCGAGTCTCACGGACACACTTCCTGCGTCGACTTCGGCGGCCGACTCGCGCACCCAGCGGCTCGTACGCAGCATAGCAGTTTTTGTCGTGCTGTCTACAACAAGAGAGCGTCGGTTAGACCGTCGATGGCCCCTCAGATTTCAAAAAATTCTGTCCTAAATCACGTTTTCCGATAGAATCAACATCACAGGCATTTCATCTGATTATGGTTGATGCCGCAGATAGGACGTTACCCAGATTCTGGGAACGATGCCACATAGGATAAAATCACCTCCAAAACATATGAAATCGTTGGATCAGTTTTGATTCTAGTTTTGTGTTTGCAACTCCCTTTGGCGGGGTCGGCAACCGTTGCGAGTTCTCGCAGAGGACTTCATCGTGACGCGTCCCGCCCACAACTCATAGAATCAAAATCAAAATCAGAGCGTCGGTTCAAAGCCTAACCATCAGATTCCGTTTAGGTCTTTCCCGCCACTTTTTTCAATTTGAGTTCGTGGCGGTGTGACAGCGCCGACAAGTTTGTCCAACTGGCATGTCTAGGCCGACGTGGCCAGAGGGGGACACGTTCGAACCAGCGGTCAGCTTGTTGCATCTCAAATTTCAAAAGAAAACGTTCCTTTTCGAGAGAGATGCACCGACCTACAACAACTGTTCATAAAACTCAATCAAGTCAGAGGTTTGCAGTCTGTTGATACTTCCAATGTTTAATCTGTTGGCATGCGGTTTTCAACCATGCAAGCGGAGGAAAATTGATCTCTTGCCCTTCGATGTAACCGACGAGGAGGAAGTGTCGTGGCCTCAGCAGATTGGTGCGCACCACAGCGTGCAGCCTGTCTCCTGAAATCGAGTCCAGCTCCATCCACCGCAGCAGCTGCACCGTGCGTCGTTGCTGGCAGCGGTACTGTGTTCATGCTGCTGTGGCAGACTGTCAGCCTGAGGTTTGCCACCAGCCCTGCTTCTGCTCCTGCTCCTGCTGCTGCTGCTGTTGCTGCTGCTCTGCTATGCATCATCAAACGCAGGAAACTTAATGCGAATTTC
>SZWC01006742.1:91663-103004 GCA_023375785.1 Penium margaritaceum | reverse complement strand
TCAGTTGGACAACGCTGGACTTTTATAAAAGTACGCCTCGGTATTCTCGAAGCCTCCCGACTTTTTGACAGAGCTTCTCAAAGCAGCCACTCAAAGCGCGACCTCCCACGCGTCGCTCGGCTTGAGCACCGAGGATCCAACATATCCCTCTTCCTCTCACTCTACAATTCTCATTGAAGTACACTCACTGCTACATACAAATTATCCGTGTATCCTTAATCCTCAAGTTGACTTCTACTCTGCACCTCATCCCTTTAAGCCACCTACGTTCGGCTTGGCATAACACTTAGTATTAAAGCGCAATGGTGCTAGAGGGACAGCTGACGCATTAAGTACCAGGGGACAACCTCGCACAAGTCTTCAACGCATCTACAGTGTTCAGAAGTCCGCAGACCTTATGAGGAAAACGATGAACGAAGTGAGCACACCCAACTACTATAAGCAGTAACTGGTGAAGACTCCGACAGTGGAGGATCAGCACACATGAACAACGACGCTCTCCAGCCAAACCAGACAACAGCGACAAATTTTGCGGCAATTTGCACAGCACTGACGAGCCCCACGGCTAGCCTGGTGAGAGAATCCTTGGGCTCGGCAAACCCCTCGCCCCCGCTGGTGCCCGTTGGATTGAAATCTGGCAGGATCAGAGGCACCGGTGGACAAGCTCGCATTAATGAGGACTTGTATCAGAAAAATTTCAGGACTTCAGAGCCTCAAGACACATCTGCTCCAACAACTCAACACGACAATGGAAGAGCTTTGGAATTCCTGTGTGCGCAAAACAGTGCTCACCGAGAGAAATACTCAACTCTTGAGTGAATCCCAGATTTGACCGGCACTCCTTGAGCTGTTCAATTCCGCCACCTCAAAAGGACCAATGGTCAGGATGTGGGTGACAAGTGTGGAGGTGTAATACACCGCCGCTGGGGTCAACAATAAAAAGAAGAAGATTGACCTCGCGGCCTTGCTTTTGCATGACACGACTATAAGTTGGTGGTCCAATCTACAGGCCATCCATCGGCAGCAGGAGACCGGCGGACCTGGATCAACGGCTCATGCGACGGCTCTCATATCGTTGGCCGCAGGCATACTACATCTCAAGCAGATAAATCTGACGTGGCATGACTCTCTCACGCCACTGGAAATCATCAATGTCAATTGCCGATGGAGATTGACACCATTAATCAACACGTTCAATGCTCTACTTGACTTCCATTAAGTAGGGACATATCTTGCACGGCTGCCAAATACAGAAGCAAAAAACCACGAAAGGGAGGAAGTCGCAGTAAATGAGTGCGGAGTCGGGAAATGTCAAAGGGTAGGAGTAGGCAGCAAGACTCCTGTCCAGTTGGAAACATTTACGCTGACCGATTCTCCATCAGAGCGGTTCACATCGTTGCAGACGAGGATTCTTGAGATCGCTAAGTTTGACGAGGGATACGGGGACGACCAACCGGCGATACTCCTACGGGTATAACCGAGGGTTTGTAAGAGTTGTAGAATGGTACCGACACTATGGGATGGAGGAGATTCTGACAGCTTTGCAAGCAACGACATGGTTCGGAAGCTGGGTTTGCGAACCAACCTGGAAGGAATAATCGTTGATGTACGACTGCAGATCCGCTGACTTGATGAACCTCTCCGACTTGAAATCGGAGATGTGAACAACGTAACAGTCTAGAGAACTTGTCCATTGAGTGACAGCAAAAATCATCCTTGGCCGAGATGTCTTGTACCGACACAATGCGCTAGTGGACTGGAGCAGCGGATCGGTTTAGGTAAGCTTTACTGGCAAAAATGAAATCTGCCTCTTGTTATGGGAGCGGCTAGACGAGGCAATGATAATGGTTTTATGCTGAAATCAGGTGCATATTTTGATCCTTCCATTGTCTTGTACATGAAAACCTGTGTAAAACCGACCCAAGAACCAGGCCATTCGGTGTAGGGACGAGAAAGATACGGCTGTGCAAAGGTGGCAGGAGACGCACCGGTTCGACCCCGAGCACAGCGGAGCGACTTTCTTGCCCACTGCAGCCAAAGCGCCCCTGGATGGATGCTTAGCCAATGAGACAAGATTCATTGGGGGAATTGGGCACTTGGGGATGGCGGATGGAGCTGCATTTGCAAGCAAGGGCGCTTCGGTCGGCCGTGACCTCCGCTGGCGGTACTGCCAGCGGCCGTCACGCGTGGAGTACTCAAACGGCCATAACTTAGCCGTTTCTTCACTGATTGAGACGTTCTTTGGTGCGTTGGAAATCTCGTGGCGTGTACTACATGATGCATGCGTTATTTGCATAAATGCACCTTGGTAGAGTGTTTCAGAGCGCCGAGGAACTTTCAGCTGGCTCATAGGGGCTAGAACATAAGGAAACCTAGGGATTGTTCTAGGCATGCCAATCGTACCCAGAGACTCTGTACATTACCTTTTACTGATCTATCAAGTCTAAAGGATTCATTCCTTGCTCAACTCTCCTTGTTTTCTAAGTATTTCCTTGCACACTTCCATTCTATCCTACAAGTCTTACGCATTGCATCTTGGTGCAAACGCCGCCGGGAGAGTCGCACGGCGGAAACGTCGGTCACTAGCAACGGTCTTGCTGCTAGGAGAGGGTCGTGCGGCATCTCAGGTGTTGGCCAAACACACCAGGGGGTCAAGGGTGGGAGGTTTATCCTAAGGGCCTGACGTGTGACCATCACGCCGGGTGCCATTTGGTTCACATTCGGTATCAGAGCCCGTGGACGTTCGCTCAACTTTTACGCACACCCAAGGGAAGCAGCAAATCTGCCACAACTGTGTTTGGCCAGAATTTTTTNGTCACAACCGGAAGCATGGCAGCCACGGCAAATGACAAGGCCTACCTCATGGAAGAGATCCGGCGTGCTCTTGACAAGTTGCGTAAAGAAAACCAGGAGCTGCGTGCGGAGGTTGAGGCGAGGTACGTCGGCCAAGGGAGCAGTGTGTTGGAGGGTGTCGCATTGACATCCGCACCTTCCTTTTGGCGGCCCAAGTCAAAGGAGCCAAAGTTCTTCACCAGTAAGGGCAGTGTGCGAGAGTGGCTCTTCACGGTGAACTTGTACTTCTTTGCATTGGGCGTTCCCGTGGGAGAAGATGCCATGAGACTGGAGTATGCACCTACGTTGCTCTGAGGAATGGCGCTACGGTCTTGGTTGGCATTGTGCCGGCGGAACGCCACTGGGTTGTCGAATGGGCTGGGGGCCGGGCAACGGCTTCAACCATTCCTGATTCTACCACTAGGGCGTGAAGTGCAGCTCGGTGCGCGAGCGTTGACGGAGAAGCCAGAAACGTGGGAGCAGTTCGAGACGATGCTCCAGGCGCGTTTCGACCTCCTCAACGCCAGCATGGTGGCACGTGACAAGATCAAGCACGTCAAGCAAGGCGGATCAGTCGAGGACTATACTACATGCTTCATGGCTTGGCAGCGCAGATTGACGACCTCTTCGACGCGGAGGCGTACGATCGCTACTATGACGGTATGAAGCCGCACGTCCAACGTGAACTCGCGGTGCTCGGATAGCGGACCCTTGCGGAGCTGGTTTCGGCGACGGAGCGCATCGACGCAATAAGCTACAATGCGCGCCGGACCAGCTATGCAACACAACCACGGGTGGAGCAGCCAGGTCAGGCTCTGCCCATGGGGGTGGATGCAATCCACGCCAAGCAGCGGGGCTTAGGCGGACAGCAAGGACCGAGAGGCAACTGTTGGGCTTGTGGCGAGGAGGGACATCGCAAGCAGGATTGCCCCAAGGGCAAGGCACAACACGGTAACGGGCAGTAGCAGTGAGGAGGGGACAACCTACTACTGCAAGTCTTTCTTCCGCAAGGGACAGCACCAGCCTTGAAAGGCTTTTGCCGATTAAGGAGCTGCCTCAAGTGCTGTTACAAAATGAAGGTGAGACCCGGAAGTTTCCAGGGATCCTCTTGGAGCTGGTTCTTGAGATTTTGGAGGGGAGTTTCAAGAGTCGGAGGAAGCTACGCGGGCTACTGGATGGCGGCGCAAGCCATAGCTTCTTCAACGATTAGTTGGCAACGAGGTTGGAGCTCGCACTGGAGCCGGGGATGTCGGCCAAGGCACGACAGGTGTCCGGAGTGGTGGAGTGCGGCAGGCCTCTCGTCAAGCACAAGGTCCATATGGGTGAGTTGGTGTGTGACATGGAATTCCACACGTGCCCTATGGATGATTATGATTGCTTGATCGGCCGGGATTGGCTGCACATCTGGAATCCAAAGGTGGATTGGAGGTGCAACCGGGTGGTCGTGAAGGCGGGCGGGAAAAATCTAACTTTGCCGTTGTGGTGGAGTGAGGGGAAGAAGTCGGAAGTGGCAGAAGCAGGGAAGCAGCTGTACGTCATCAACTTGTAGTAGTTGAAGCGGTGTGAGCGCAAGGATGGCCATGTTTACTTGGCATGGGTGAGTCCATCACAAGCAGTAGAGAAGCAGATTGAAGTGGTTGAAGCAGTGGAGGGGCAGCCGGTGGAAGGTGGGGGAGCTCCAGAGTTGCCTCCCGATGTTGGGGAGGTGATAGAGGAGTTTGAAGACGTTTCCCCGGAGGAGTTGCTGAAGGGGCTGCTGCCGTGGCGCGACATTGACCACAAGATTGAGGTGGTTCCAGGGGCATTACCAATGGTGCGGTCTTATAACCGCATGAGCGACGCGGAGCTTGTGGTTCTCAAGAAGCAGTCGGGGAGTTGGTGGACTGGGGCTTCATTCGGCCGTCGGTGTCTCCATACGCGACGCCGGTGCTGTTTGTCAAGAGAGAAACAAGAGAGCTGCAAATGTGCGTGGACTACCGTGTGCTCAACAACATCACGATGAAGAACTGCGACCCATTGGCGCAGGCCGAGGAGTTTTTTGACCAGCTACGTGGCGCACGTGTCTTCGGCACATTGGACCTAAGGTCAGGGTATCGCCGAATCCGCATTGCGGAGGAGGATGTGGAAAAAACCGTGTTTCGGACGCGCTGTGGACATTTTGAGTGTCGCGTGATGCCTTTTGGGCTAACGAATTCTCCTGCTACGTTCATGGCGTTTGATGAACCGGGTATTCCACCCTACTTGGACCAGTTTTTGGTCATGTTCCTTGACGACATCCTTGTCTACTCTCGGACGATGGGGGAGCACCAAAGGCACCTGCGGACGGTGATGGAAGTGTTGAGAAAAGAGCGGCTGTTTGCTAAGCTCAGCAAGTGTGAATCTTCCGAGCAGGAGGTGGAGTTCCTTGGGCACATTGTCAGCGGGAGAGGAATCCGCATTGACCCAAAAAAGGTGGAAGCAGTGAAGGAGTGGCCAGAGCCGGCGTGTGTGTGTGACATCTAGGTTTTCCTGGGTTTTATAAACTACTACCAGAGGTTTATCAGGGGGCACGCGGCAATGCGAGCACCCTTGACAGACTTGCCCAAGAAGGGACGCCAATGGGAGTGGGGTGTGAAGGAGGGGCAAGCCTTCGGTGCAATGAAGGCTGCCATGTGTAAAGCCCCGCTGTTGGTGCATCCGGACACAAGCAGGAAGTACTTGTTGGCGACGGACGCAAGCGACTATGCGATTGGCGGGGTGCTGATGCAAGACCAAGGGAAGGGGTTGTAGTCCATTGCGTACTACACTAAGAAGCTGAAAGGGGCTGAGCTCAACTACCCAATCCACGACAAGGAGATACTCATGGTGGTCCAGCCTTCAAGTAGTGGAGGTGCTACCGTGAGGCGCAGCGGTGTGTGGTGCACACGGACCACTACGCGCTCAAGTACACTAAGTCGTAGCCAAACCTGAGTCATCTTCAAGCACGGTGGATGGAGCTGCTGGAGGGCGGCTTCTACTACGAGGTCCAGTACAAACTAGGGAGGATCAACCGAGAAGACCCACTTTCGCGTCGCCTGAACTTGGGCGTGCATGCGATCACGGTGCTGGAAATATCTCCAATCATCCGTAGCCTGTTTGCACACGGGTATGCGGAGGACAGGGACTTTGCTGGGAATACGGTGAATGGGTGCAAGTGAGATGGCCAGTATTGGCGGCGTGAGAAGGGGAAGCAGATTATGGTGCCACGGATTGTGTCATTGCGACAGGCGCTGCTGGAGGAGGCGCACGACTCGTACTATTGTGGTTATTTTGGCCATGACAAGGCCTTCAAGACGCTCGCACGCCAATTTTGGTGGGCGACAACGGGAGCCAATTGCAAGGAGTACGTGAGCAGCTGTGACACGTGCCAAAGAATCAAGTCACGGAAGACGCGGGCGCCAGGAGAGCTGCAGCCGCTACTGGAGCCGGAACGTTTGTGGATGGACATCTCACTTGACTGTGTGGGGGGTCTTCCACGGAATGCAACGGGCAATACCATGGTGCTGGTAGTGGTGGACTGGTTCAGGAAAATGGTATACTTCATTCCATGTACGGAGAAGGTCACGGCACCAGAGACTGCTCAACTCCTCTTGCAACACTTCATCAAACTTCACTGAGTGCCGCAGTGCATGATCTCGGACCGTGACCTGCGCTTCACCTCCTAGTTTTGCGAGGAACTCTTCAAGAAGCTGGAAACCCGTGTGGCTCTTTCATCGACCCACCATCCCCAAACGGACGGCCAAACGGAACGCACCAACCAGACCATGGAGCAGCTCTTGCGATGAATCTTGGAGCCGTATGGTGAGGGATGGGAATGCACCTAGTGAGTTTGCCTACAAATCAGCAGTACATGCCTCTACGGGGCGGTCTCCCTTTGAGGTAGTTTATGGGGTACAACCAGCATGTGCCTCTCACATGGCAACAGGATCAGACCTAATCGCTGTACAACAGTTTGCAAGGGATTTCACGAAGGTCTGGCACGGCGTACGAAATGTGCTTCACAAGGCGCAGCACCAGGTGAAGCGACAAGCGGACAAGCACCGGACAACAGAGCAATTCTTGGTGGGCAAAAAGGTGCTGCTGAGCTCGCAGAACCTACAGCTGGCGGGGGTGGACAGTGACAAGCTCAAGCCTCGGTGGATGGGCCCTTTTCCGGGGAAGGAGAAGCGGTCCGCGGCGGGCTACGAGTTGGAACTGCCAGACCACTACGGGATCCATCCCATGTTCCACGTTTCTCTTCTCCAAGCCTACAAGTAGCCGGATGCATAGTTTGCGGCACGGGGGACAGGCTCCTCCACGGGTCTTGGTGGAGGGTGAAGAGGAGTATGTGGTGGAGAAGATTCTCGAGCACCGTCGGCGCGGTAACGAGTGGCAGTTATTTTTGCAATGGCTCGGCTATTGGCCTGAGCACAACTGCTGGATCACTGAAGCTGATTTCCACAGGGGCGGTGCTGTCAACACGGTCCTCCGAGCATACCAGGAGCGCACCGGGATGGTGCGTCCTTGGAGGGGGGGTGATGTTATGGGAGCCACAGGTTGAGGTGGTGATAACGTTATTATACTGAATTCAGACACAAGTTTTGTTTATTCCATCGTTTTTTAAGTGAAAAACTGTGTGAAATTGACCCAAGAACTGGGTCATTCGGTGCAGGGACGAGAAAGATACGGCCGTGCAAAGGTGGGAGGCGCACCTCCAGAAAACAGGAGACGTACTGGTTCGACCCCGAGCACGGCGGAGCGACTTTCTTGCCCACTGCAGCCAAAGTGCCCCTGGATGAATTCTTTTCAAATAAGA
Source organism: Penium margaritaceum (assembly GCA_023375785.1). Taxonomy (NCBI): domain Eukaryota; kingdom Viridiplantae; phylum Streptophyta; class Zygnematophyceae; order Desmidiales; family Peniaceae; genus Penium; species Penium margaritaceum. Next base: position 95,359 of record SZWC01006742.1, on the reverse strand, counting down.
CAAGGTTCATTGGGGGCCATGGGTGCTTTGGAATGGCGGATGGAGCTGCATTCGCAAGCAAGGGCGCTTCGAGCGGCCGTGACCTCAACTAGCGGTGGTACAAGCGGCCGTCACGCGTGGAGTACTCAAACGGCCATAACTTAGCCATTTCTTCACGGATTGAGGTGTTCTTTGGTGCGCTGAAAATCTCGTGGCACGTAATACATGATGCATGTGTTCTTTGCATGAATACACCTCACTAGAGTGCTCCAGAGCGCCGAGGAGATTTTGGCTGGCTCATAGGGGCTTGTACATAAGGAGGCCTAGGGATTGTTCTGGGCATGCCAATCTTACCCAAAGATTCTGTAGATTGCCTTGTACTGATCTATCAAGCCTAAGTTATTGATTCCTTTCCAACTCTCCTTGTGTTCCAAGTATTGCCTTGCACACGTCCATTCGATCCTACAAGTCTTCCGCAGCGCACCTTGGTGTAAACGCCGCCGGGATAGTCGTACAGCGCGAACCTCGGTCACCCGCAACGGTCATGCTGCTAGAAGAGGGTCGTGCGGCATCTCACGGGCTAGCCGAACACACCAAGGGGTCAAGGATGGGAGGTTTATCCCACGGGATCGACGTGTGACCGTCACGCCGGACGCTCTTCAATTGACATCTCTTGTCGAGCGACCCACGATGCAATGGCGGTTACGGGAAGTAGTTGAGAAATTTGCAGCAGCCTGAAGACACCAGCTAATATCTTTCAACACGGCCAAGAGATATCTGCACTATGAAGTTTAGGCATGGCTAGTCCATCTGGAGACACAAGAGATGGAAGAAATCGCAGTTGCCGAGATGACCACATTGGCCTCGACACCTCAGAAGTTAGAAGCTGTACCGGAGGAGTTTGCTACAATCATTCAGGAGTTCAAAAGGCTTTCTTCCAACAAACTACCACAAGAGCCACCTCCATAGTGGAACATCAGTCACCAGATCGACCTATAGCCGGGCAGTGTTGGTTTTCACACATCTCTCATTGTACTCTGTTGTGTCCTCTTGGCTTGCACACATCGGTGTGCAGATGACTGTCGGTGAGATGCGACGCTGCTGGAGTTTCATCTGGTGGAGCCAACGCACGCTGACGTCCACACACAGTTTGCTGGAGTCTCTTCCTCTCCTCTACGTGCTCAGCTCCACCGGCAGACCTCCTTGGCAGTCGTGCCGCCGGCAGTCTGTGTCACTACTTTTTTTGTCTACATATGTCCAGTGTTGTGTTTGACTGCACTGTTGCATTCGCAGCGTTCTATCATGTATAGGGTCCAAGTTACATGAGTTTTGGGAACTCATGTAACTTGGACGTACATGAGTATTAAAAGTTAATACCGGGAACTAGAGTAGACACCGCCAGGGTTTAGGTGGCTATAGCTCTTGACTGCTATTTTTCTAGTTGATTCTGACCGCATGGCTGCGTTTGCAGCTTGCGTATTATGGTATGATCCAGGTTTCACGCAAAACGGACGACGCTCAGGTTTTGGGCTGTCGGCCGTCTGGCACGGTTCACTGAGAAAATCTGCCTGCCTGAAAAGAGAGCTATTTTCTGATTGGCTGGTGAACTGAGTGACAAGCTCTACAGAGCTAGGGGAGGCTAGATCTTGGAGGGGTCTCCCATTGTGTCTCATTCTCAGCTCTTAATCAGTCATTACCTGTTTTCAACTGTTGTCTGGTGCTAACTTTGGCGTGCGCGGTTATGAGTAACAAAATCAGAGCTCTCAAACTTTGGCTCTGGTACAGCAGACTGAGGGGGCACGGTAAGCAACGAGCATGGGTTCCCGTACGGTGCATCAACAACGCTGCTGCTCCAACCTGCCGCGTTAGGTAGTTCCACCTTGGTATCAAAGCCAGAGCGCAACAGAAGCAACTGAACATCGGCGTACAGGTCTAGTCAACACTGGCGGTCTCCAGAATGCGCTCGTGCAGGGGAAATGCTGCCGGATTCTTTCCTACAGTGTTGGCCTGCCGGGCGGCGTGTTTCAAACTCGCGGCGTGGAGGAAATAATGCCAATTTTCTTTTTGTAGCACTGACCCCACAATGGTGGCAGCGTGGGTGGACACGCAGCCAGCACGACCAACCGACGCTGAAGTGGTGTCGACGTATGTAGTGACGACAGCAGGACAGGAAAGTGACGGTGCTGCTACTTGCACAATAGCAGCAGTGGCAGAACGCAACTAGCAGCTAACATCAGCAGCAGGATACAATAGCAATAGTAGTAGCAAGCACCAGCAACGGCAATGGGCAGCAGCAGCAGCACGCAGTTAGCAGCTAGTAGCAGCAAAAATGAGCAGCAGTAGTTGCACACAGATACAGTAGCAGCAGCAAGCAACACCAGCAGTAGTAGGAAACATCAAGCAGCAGCTAACAGTAGCTAGTAGTAGCAGCTGTAGTAGCGTCCAGTAGCAACAGCAACACCTGCACGTAGCGCGTTGCTTGCAACGAGTAGTGAGCTCCGAGCAATGGGCTAACTGCTTGTAATGAGCTATGAGCTCAATACTCATAGTGAGCAGCGAGCAGCGAGCAACGAGCTCACTCCTCACAGCTCGCAGGAAGCAGCTTGCAGCGAGCTGGTAGCTTACAGTGAGCACGTAGCTTGCAGTAATGAACGAAGAAGAGAAGCAAACAAAAGAAAAAAGGAGGGCATACAAAAAAATCTCCCATCCCGCAGGTGGCCCTGCAGCAGCTGCAACAGCCACCATAGCCGCTGTAGTAGCTAAAGCGGCTGTAGCAGCACACAAAAGCTCAACAGCAGTAGTAGCAGCAGCTGTTTATATTGCAAAAGCAGGCGCAACAGCAGCAGTTGTAGCAGCAATAGTAGTGGCGGCAGCTATTGCTACAACATTAGCCAGAGCAGTAGTAGCTGCACCAGCATTAGCAATACCTCTATAGTTGACGTAGCAGCGGCTGCAGCAACAGGCGCTCCTGACGTCAGCCATCCTCGGCTGATATCACTGCTGATGTCCCTACCGACATCAGCAAAGAAAATAGAACATCAACAACAGTAACCCTGTAGATAATGTAGCAATAGCTACTAACGTCAGCCATCCTAGGCTGACGTCATTGCTGACATCACTAGTGACATCAGCAGCATGTAAGGAAAAAAAACCAAAGAGAGGCACCATGACCAGGAGTTGGGAGGGGTCCTCTTGTATTAGAGGACCCCCCTTCCTACAACACCTACAGCAGTTGCAATAGCAATAGCAATAATAGCAGGTGCCGTCACTACAAAAACCATAGCAGCAACAACAACAACAACATCAGCTACTGTTGAAGCAACCACAGCAACAGCCGCTGCAGTAGTAGGAAGAACAGTAGTAGCAACAAGATCAGCAGGAGTAGCTGCCACCGGTACAACAGCAGCAGTAGCAACAACAGCAACAGCCGCAGCAACAACAGCAGCTGCAGTAGTGGCAGTAGCAGCAGTTGCAGCAACAGTAGTAGTAGTAGCAGCAGTTGCAACAACAGTAGTAGCAGCAGAAACTGTAGCAACATCCGCCGCTGCAGGAGTTGTACCAGACGCAACAGCACAAACATTGCGTAAGCTCTATCGTTGGTCATGCTGGCTTGACAGATTTGCTCGCTGCCTTGCGCTAGCATCTCAAAACGCTAACACAACAACTAGCGGCACTGCAGGCACCGACATTGCTGTCGTAGCAGCAGCCTGAGCAGCA